>JAUZND010054164.1:0-19048 GCA_034780555.1 Coelogynopora nodosa | reverse complement strand
TATAGTACAGTCCCCCAACCCCCTTTCACCCACACATTTTATTGCATTTTTCATAAAAGAATTCAATTCTATTTTTTTATCTAAAAATCTCAGAATTCCGGAATTCCGGAATTTTCCGGAAGATTCCCATCTATGAAAAATAGAGAGTTCTAGCAGCTACTGGAGAGAGACTAAATAGAAAGTTTGACGGAAAGTGATAATTTATTAAAATTAATAAAACAATAGCAATACAAAATAGAAGAGGATGAAAAAAACTGTAAAGCAGGATAAATGGTGAAAAATAGAAAAGTAAATTAGGCCGAAAAAACGAAATAGGAGGAAATAATAATCTTCATTTGTAAAAAAGGTAGGCAAATAACAAGATGTAAAAATGTAAAACGATACTTTAAAGTAGTAGGAAGGTAATAACAAGAAATATCAATATTTTTAAAAAAAAGAGGAAAACGGAGATGACAAAGAGGCAGAATACTGAAAACTAGATTAAGTAGTATAAGAGGAGTATAGTACAAGAAAGAATAACAACACGAAAGAAAGAAGGATTTAAAATAAGTAGAAGAAGGAACAACGAATGGACAAAGAAGACTCACTTCTCTTGGACTGCCGGAGTCCCGTGGCAGAAGTCATCAATGCTCCCGGCAAAGCACTGGTCAACACACCGCCACTCGACGACACCACAAAGATCTGCTGCTGCTGCTGCCCCCCTCCCCCATTCCCGCCACCGTCCCCCGCCGACGTGTCCTGTGCGTACCAGGAGGTCATGCCGCCGCCACCGCCACCTGTGCTGCCGCCGGGGGTGGGGGTGTTGAGCACGCCGTCGAGTTGGGGGGAGTTTAGTAGGCCGAACTCCATGTTGGCTGTTGGGTCATGATTGGATGGGGGCATAAAAAAACTAATTATTTTAATTGGTTTAAATTAAATAAAATTACATAATAATATAGCAGGACCAAATGGGTTTTATCTACCTATATATAAATTGTAATTATGGGGTTCATAAATTCAAATCTTATTAAAATCACTGTAAAAAAAACCTTCGAAGATCAAAAAAACCTTGCAAAAAGCAAGGAAATATATATTATGAGAAAAATTTACTTCCACAATGTAATCTGAAAATCAATAAAATAGATAATAAAAAATATACTAGTCCTCGGTATACATAAATGAGTAGCATAGTTAATAAATTCTGAATATATAGAATCAATAAATAACATAATTTAGAATGTATACAAAAGTAACCGATTAAAATTACACGTTCGTTTGCCAATACAAACATACAACATTATAAATCAATTGAAAAAAGAACATTAGAGTAAAATCGATAAGTATAATTTTGGCGTTGTAGAAAATATCAAATAATAATGTACAAAGTTAAATTAAATATAGTCTATACAAGGCTGAGAATCAACAAATCTAGTCTTCACAATCAATATAACGATTTATATATATTTAAAAAAATGATATAATCAAACCAAATAGAATGTCAGTTAAAGACAAACCAAGAAACTCTACAATTTGGTATATTAAATTAACATCTAACATTGCAATACAATTAGTCAATCAATAATAATTATCAGTGTTGTTGATGTATACTACTGATAAAAAATAACAGTAATACATCTACATAAACTTGAAATAATACTTAAATTTAAATATTTCATTTGATTCATAATTTTACTTTGATCGTTTTTCAATACAGGGTGGCCACTCTCCATGTCCCTTTCATTACAATGCTACCACATCAAAAAGATATGTATAATAGAAAATAATTATATTTACATACAGCCCCGAACCACCCACTTTATTAAAAAATGGTTATAAACAAGGCCGCTTTTCTTCCTAAACCTAATTATTCTTACAGTAACTAGGTACAATGTGGATTCTATTCATTCTTTCGAAGTTACCTCTGTTTCTAATACGGGTATAAACACATTTTCAGATCTGCCAACCTTTCAATAAGCTAAATCGGGACATTTGTATAATCTTGGTACGTTTTATCGTCAATAATGCATCCATCTTAAGGGCTTGGAATTGTTTTATATAAGAACTGTATAAAATACAATCTTGAGAAGCGAAAAAAAAATTAAAGCATGATAATGACAGAAAAGGCGCATATAAATTTTCAACGGGCAGGTTTTAAAATTACCAAGAATGCTATAATATCGAGACAACAAAAATTGCATCAAATATCGGAACTATCCCGATGAAATCGGGACACTTGGCAAGTCTGTATTTTAGAAATACTTTTTTCAAATTTTCCCTGACGATGCAATAATTACCTGACTTTTCTGACCCTTCTCAAATTCCCAGACATTTTCCTGACCAGTGGCCACCCTGTAATAAAAATTACTTCACAACATGACCGACTTTTACTACTAACTACATTCTAAGACTGTACTTTATAAACGCATTTAAAAGAGAAAAGCGACCAAGCTGATTTGTTTACTTCAAACTAAGGAAATAATAATAATAATAAAATCACATACATTTCACGGAGATAAAAATAAATTATCAAAAAAGGACAATGTGAAAATGTTGAACATCCATATAATATCTTTCAATAAAAGGGATTAAAACTGTAGTCAAAACATTTTACACAATGATGAAACCAAAAGACAACCAACCATATTCCAGTTAAAGCGAATAAAAATACAGACTGTGTTATTTATAGTATTTTCAATTCGACACTGCAGCAGCATAAAGTCCTTCATTCACTTCAATTAAACGCATCCCTAACAATTACTCAGCCCTTGATTGGTGTTCCCTTTGATAACTTCAAACCAGATGCATAATTCAATCAGCTATTAATAACTCCAACAATGAAACCTCTGTCAACTTCACCCAATAAGCTGCTGATGCATTTCCTGTAGATTATATTTATCTTTCCGTAAGTCATAGCGGCTGTTCTCTACCATGATCAACAGTGTTCCGTGTTTCTCAAAATTTTATGGTTGAAATGTATCCCAAATATAGGTCGAGTAATCTAGTTTTGGGTCAAACTTAATTTATTTCTGACGTCTGTGTAAAATGTTTGAGATTGTCTTCTAGGGAAAAATCGAATTTCTGCCTGCTCATATTATTTAAAGAACATTATTAAACAAGCGATTTGAAGTACAATTAAGTGAAAATGATTATTTTGTAAATTGAAAAGTTGCACATTTACAACCACCAAATTGGGAATGGATAGTTTGGAAAAGTTTGCCGCATTACAAGCTTGTTATGATGATTGTCTAAAGCTATCATTTTGTAAATATCGTCCGTCCCCTTTCGTGCACATCTGTAGTTTAGTTTAGAATAATCAGCTTATAACAAATTCGCAGATAACAAGCAGGTTAATTTGGTCTTGTGCAAACCAGCCCATTGGTGGGGGGGGGGGGTTCCATTTTCAACCGGACCCCCCTCCCTTTTCTTTATTTTTCTCTTTTCCTCCCGCTTCTTTTTTCTATTTTTTATCCCCCTGGGCAGGTTTTGTCCAATGAGTACATCTGGCAGCGTGGGTTTCCTTATACCTCGTACCACGGTCCCTTCAATAGTGTTATAATCTAATTGTACAATATATTCCAAAAAAAATTAATTTAAATTATTTGCTCTGCATAGTATACTAATAATTATATTATAATAAGATATAGTTACTTTGTTATGCAATAGAAAAAGTCAAATCAAACATGTTTCGCTCTCTTTAATAATCCTTCGTGATGGATTTTACAACACAATATGTAACATTATAACAATATAAAAGTAATGTACAACCTTATTTATACAAAGTTAAAGCGGTATCACCATGGTATAAATTATAGTAAAGAAAACATTTATTATCTATAACCATACATAAAATAGTTTCAACTGAAATTAATAGGAAATATAGATTTAATTAAACAATATATTAACAGAAATTAAAAGATATTAAAGATAAAAATTTCGAAAAATACGAGATAATAGAAAAAATGCAGATGAAGAATACAAATACAAACGAAAGCTTCTTTATATTGTCTGTATATATAGACATTTTTTATTAAATCTTAAAAGAAGTTGCCAGAAAGTGACGGACGGTACCGATGATGTGAGATCGTACTGAACCACTATATCTGGTGAACTGCTCCAGTCGCACAAAGAACACAACAGAAAAGGTAACAAGACTCACTGAGCGTCGCCACAACATCCGGCGTGTCCAGCGAGCTCCCCTTGCCCCCCTTGAACCCGACCAAGGAGTCGAGTGAGAGACCCGAACCACCGTCCCCCATCTGGGAGGGGATTGACAACCGGAGGGACCGCGCGTCGGTTGTGACCCCCCCGCCCCCTCCCCCTCCTCCCGGGGCCCCTCCACCGCTGTTGGAAAGGGTGATGTTGGTCGTTTGCGGCTGAAGTGGAGGAGGATCATATGCCAGAGAGAGAGAGCGCAGATAGGGAGAGAAAGAAAGATATTGAAAATTTCGCTCAAATCGCTTTCGCGATAAGGATATTCGCACTGGTCACAACAAGAAAATCCCCTTAATAAACAAGTTCCCTAATAAGATAAGATAATAAGGGAGGAGGGGAGAGAGAGAGCAGAGAGAGAGAGGGAGGAGGGAGAGAGAGAGGGAGGAGAGAGAGGGAAGAGCGAGCAGAGAGAGGAGGGGGAGGAGAGAAAGAGGGGCAGAAGAGGGGAGGGGAAAGAGAGAGAGGGAGATAGAGAAGAGGAAGGTGTCCTCTAGCGTCACTGACTCAGGCACGCACACGGTGACCATTATTAACACAAAGAAAAACAACAAAAATAGAAAGAAGCCGAGTCGACTTTCGTGTTATACTTCTTCAGGGCTAAATTAGAATAATAAAATACTAAAATCATTTAATACATAATAGATCTTTTAGATTACGGCTCCTATTAAAGGAGTTTACAAGATCAAGGAGAGAGGGAGAAGAGGTGAGAGTGAGAGATGGAGGAGGGGAGAGAGAGAAGAGATAGAGAGGTGGAGGAGAGGGGAGGGGAGGGGAGAGAGAGGGAGGTGAGGGGAGAAAGAGACAGAGAGAACTGTATAATATATTATAAAAACTATATTTAACTAAATATAGTACCAAACGGTGTATTTAATTTTCTATATTAAAAAAGCCATAAAATATTCAAATCAGATACCAATATTAGAACTAGAATTATGCTCCCAACTCAAATTAAAACAGAATAGTATACATTGTATGTAATAAGGGTCGGAAAATGTTACGTCTTTATTTGTAATAATTAATAATGTTGGAATTTTTATAGCCTGTGATTAATTATCTCAATGTAAAAATAATAACATAATTTAAGGAGTGTAAGAAATCTATACAATAAATAGCTATTCACAGTAAAACGGGTCAAACTTTCCCACCAAACAATAGAGAATGAAAAGTGTATACAGCTCTCCAGTGTCTACTGCTTCTGAAAGAAAAAGAAAATCGTGTAATATCACCAGTGTATTTTATTTACCATAACGCTTTATACTTTATTTTCTGAACAAATAGAAGCAGAGGGGGTAACCCCCCCTGTTCGATTCGCTTCTACAGCTGCAAGCCTTCTATTTCTCAGCCGTCTATTCGGGAGCTAGTATGACGCTAAACTTAGTAACATGAGTCATTGTGCTATTTTAGATCAATACCCACTGAATGCCAAATCCTCCATGATTCTCCTGGCTGCCTTTATGTACAGTCTAACCACAACAAATATAGCAACGAAGCATCAATTCCCTACAACATGGATTTCCCAAAGTTATACTGAGTTAAGATCAAGTCAGTTGAGTTGAATTTTGATTGATAAAATTAGAGCAAAATATACATTTTTAAAACCTGTTAATCATTTTAATCAATCATGTGATTTAAATATCTATTTTCAACTCTAAATGGTATCCAAGTCGAGTTCAATAAATAAACAAGTTCACAAACTAAATATAATAAGCCTACGCAATTTATAAAAAGCACCACGGTAATACCAAGAACAGAAAACGAGGAACCTTAACCTGTTACAGCCATTTAACAATAGACTCAGAACAAGTTAGCTTTTCTTGGAATTATGACGCCACTGATTGCGCTTCTCTGGCATCGGTACAAATTGCTTTGAGGTATAGATACCGTCATACCATTGTGACAACAGCTATGATGTCAGTTTGTATTGACTGAAATGATTGATTAATTATAGCAGTGGTAGGTATGTCTATTAATTAACCATTACCCTGCTGGATAGCTGTGCTTGACCTAACTTCCGACACAATTAAATACGTTGTATAGTTAATATATTAATATACATATATAACACACCAAAATACATTTGACTAAAAGTAATATTTTTGTTCAAACCATTGTATGACGACAATTTAAAAATAAAGATGCCAATATTCACTATCTTGACTTTGACAATCTCATTCAGTTGATTGGGACATTTTGAGGAATATATTTTTGGAATAAAATGACAATTTCATCATTATTATCTTTGAGGCTCAGTCACCGAAACTGTTTAATGTTTTTTTTAAAAACAAGAATATTTAAAACTTAAAAATCATTCTCTGACTTTTTCTCGAAGTTATCCAAGACATTTTCTCAAACAAATTTTTCACAGCATTTAAAGAACATTTTATCTATTTACTTTTACACAACATCCATGACAATCGATCAAGTAAGAGACGGTGATTAAATTCTACATGAAGCCCGGCAGCCAGAGCGCAATCAAGACAGTGACAGTGAACCAACCTCCATCTTGATGGCCGAGGGGTGCATGTGCTGGATGGAGAGGATCTGACCCTGGCCCCCCTGGTTACCGCCGGCATTGTTGGCCCGCCTAGCGGCCAGACTTCTGGCTTGCTGCTGCTGCTGTTGGTGCTGCTGGTTCTGTTGCTGCTGGTGTTGGGAGGCGGGGGTCGAGTTGTGGGCTGGACCGGCATCGTACTGGAGGAAGAGATTGCCTGGCACGAGTCATAGGCGAGGCGAGGGGGGAGGGGAGGGGAGAGGATAGGAGGGAATTAGGGGGGACACCCAGCATGAAAGGAAGAGGGATCACTATCTATGAAAAGCACAGCGCTTAACTTGTGACCTTTGTGAGAATTCCGGTTTAAAATCAAGGATAAAATAAACCGATTCTGGGTGTTAAATAAAAAAACGGGGTCGATAACTACTATAAAATAATTCGAATCACCTTATTCAATCGTATGTATAATATAAATAACAAAGCATTACTGATTCAAAATAGAAATAATAACCACCACTAGGGTGTAGTGTATTAATCGTTATTTTCTCGGATTTCATTATTAATGCCCGATAAAGAGCGTTTTAATAAAAGTATTATAACCTAAAGAACTGTATTCAGAAGTAATGTTAATAATTAACCATAGTATGGCGACAATGCTGGGTTTAGCACTTCTTCTATTTCAGAAATAATATTCTGATAACTGAAAATATTTTCAACGTAAAATATTACGTCCATTAACGGAGCAATCAAATAGTTTAAATTAATATTGTATTTATTACACTAGTGCCACAGTGTATTAATTGAATTTAAAATAATTAATTTATTGTTGATTGAAATATTGAATATTTAATATATCAATATATCAACAGTATATTATTAGTGATGTTCATTATGTCTGTATTAAATTAGTAAAAAATATTTTAAAATACAATAAAACAATTACACTGTTCACTGCAGAATTTGATGATATATTATTGATTTATTGATTTATATAACAAAAGAATTGCCACCATTATCATTCTGTTTATTCGAATACTTGAACCCACTTATCTAATTGTCATCAGTATCTACTTCTGAACACACATTTCTATAGCAAACAGATTACAAACCAATGCAATCAAATAATATAGTAGGAAAAAACTACAGGGATAACATTAGAATCAATGGTTTCCCGACAGCGGTTTGTCAGAAAAGGGGACACTCAATCTACTTTCAAGACAATCTCAGTGAATCCAATACGTTATTATATATTTAATTAATATGATTATAGCTATAATATATAACATGTACCTATGGATATGAGGTAGCCGCGTAAAACGTTTTTTTTCTTCTTTTAAATCATTCCAATGTTTCTTTAATTATTTAATTTTACTACATTTGGCATTGCTCTGCCTGAGAACAACTGGTTCATTTACTATTCAACTAAAAGGTACAGCTCACTATTACGGGGGCACAAACGTCACTTACTCCCCTGCCCGCCCTGCTTCTGCGAGGCAAGTATCTGCTGGACGATGTTGGGATCGTTGACGATGACACTGACCGGCTGATTGCCTCCCACACCGCCGCCTGGCTGCACCGTTGTCAAGCTGGCGAACTCGTCGTTGTTGATGGTGGTCCACTGCGAATTGGAGGTGACAACGGGACTCGGGTCGGTCTGGTACCCGAGCTGTGTGCGAGGCAGGGACAGGACAACTCAGTTATTAGCGGGTTTTTGTACCAGACGATTCCGAGGAACGATCCTACATCCATGTACGGTGGGGTTTATCCTAACTACACAGACTATGTGAAAACATCCAGCAGAATCATGAGCATTTGGCACATCCAGCTATATATATATAGAGAGTTTATTAATATTTACCTAGAACATGTCATATTATTATGGTGTAGCATTTCATAGGGATTATCATTTCTTCCACAACCACACACCTGATTAGCTGCCTATAGTTTTCTACTACGCATTAGATAGGGAGAAAATAATGCGAAAAAACTGAATTAGCAGAAAGCATATTAATATAAGGAAGTAAATTAGTAAAGAAAGTTTCTGCATAAAAGCATAAATAATTTCAAATAACGTGATTTGTCATCTGATAAATAACAATGTGATACCATTACAAAAGGCTAACGAACAAGTATATTTATATAACAATGAATAATTACATTTGACATAAACAAAGTCGGGGACAACATGGGTGAACTAAATAATAAAGCAGTAGGACCTATGGCCAGTTTGGATTAACACCGGAACACCCACAAACTATCTAAAGTGAGTGAACAACGTGGTCAAATCGCATCATCGTTGTAACTAATAATATATTCACGAGTAATTTGATGCTTGCCTTTCGCGCGACTGAATAACAATATTATTCAATTCACGGTATCAGATTGTGTCAGTCAGGTTTAATTTAATATCGGCCGAAATTGATTATCGACGAATTGGTGCATGTCACCCAATCCATTACTTCTTCATTCCATCGGAACCATTTAAATGGACTGTGTCGTCTAATGACGTCATCAATAGCATGATCATAATATTTAGAGTACATTTCTGCAGAAGATGTGGTAATATCGAGCTTGTTGATAAATATTATCTCTAAATAATCACAAATGTCGGAACACTGAAGAGCCTAAATGTGAATAAAATTTTCGCTCTTTTCGAATGACATGCCTGTAACATTTGTATGAATTAGCCTTAAAACGGGACAGCTTGACAATCACCCAATATTAATTAGATATTTCCAGTAACTAATTTGATTACGCTTATCTCGATATTTAACATATGCAGCCAGCCATTTCGGTAATAGTACAGATTACTAACATTTAGTACTTCCGATAAATATATCGATTTTCTCTCGTACCTTCTTCAATGCTGCCGAACTTTGAATTACAAATATGCGCTACAAAAACATTAAAAAATAATGAAAATCCTCGACGCAGCACAACCCACCTTCATTAGATGTTCCGGTCCCAACACCGAGGCGAACTGCTTGTCCAACATCGTATCCCTGTTGTCATCATCTACAAAGTCCTCATTTCCGTCGTCATCGTCATCCCCATCCATGATGTCCATACCGGCTCCGTCCGCGCCCTTGTTCGCCTCCTTCCGGTTTAGGTAGGTCACAATGTCATCATTGTTGCGCGACTCGTGCGGCTCGTTGTACTCCGTGTACTTGAGCAGCACCTTGTCCATGTCGGTGCTCGCGTACTGGAACAGGCGCTTCGAGCTGTTGAATATGATCAGGGCGATCTCGCAGTCGCACAGCACACTCAGCTCGTAGGCCTTCTTCATCAGACCGAATTTACGCTTTGTGAAGGTCACCTGAACAGTGGCGCAAATTGATGCGAGGTGAACAAGGAAGTTGCATCCCTAACACAGGTTAAGTGGTCGTATCTATACAAAATAGAGCCTGTATATGAGGAAGTCGATAGGAATTAATTAAATCTAGCACACGAGGATCAATGTCTGGCATAGGGAGCTCAAATATGAATCTGAATCTCGAAAAGGGATGTTTATCTTTAGAACAAGAGACGAGCTATCTAACACAGGGAACTATGTCCAGCAAAGGTATATATAGTATAGAAAAGTAAAGTTTTTCAGATTTCATATAATATCTTTAGCAGATTCGATGATTTTTTAAAGATACGAAAGTATGTAGGTGTTTTTTTAAGAAGTAAAACATTTGCCAAAACTTTCCATCTGATGAAGAACTGTTTTGAAATATAACCGGTTTTTACCATGTTAGTCTATTCAAGGTCATCTCTGTGTCGGAAAATAGTATCAACCAATTCAGATACGTAACAACATATAAACACCCAGAGTTATGACCGTCTATACTTTAGTGTCAGAAGTTTATGTTACTTTTTATAGTCTAAAAGATCAAAAGACCAAATATATTAAACCCACCTGTCTGTTCCTCTCATCATCGATCCGTTTGATACTGATCTTTTTACGTCCCATGGTGACTGTGAATATAAGATGTGATCTGAAACATAAAAGATTCACACCTAACTTTAATTAGTATATAATATAGTATACACAATTATATAAGCTATACATCGTCCGCAAATACAATAGAAACCCAGCCAATCACATTTAAGAGTAATACAGATGATTATGTTATGACATGAACTTGGTTAAGTTATAAATAATTAGACATTTAAATAAACTTTGAATTGATTTAAACACCTAAATTGTGTTTAAAAATAAATTACTATAATAACAAACAAACATGTTACCTCACAAATAATCTTGATCATATATTTTTATATCATAAGTTTACCTAAAATACTGGATTACTTAAAATGGCGATGTCACAATGAATTATGCATAAACATTTGTCATTAATAAATTAAACTCTACGTTTATTCTGTTATCTAAATCAAATATTCATTAGATCCGTCAAAGTAATAGAGCAATGTTTATTAAACTGTAGTACAATAACCATTACATTTCATATTGTAATATAAGATTAGAACTTTATTTCAATAATTTGTGTAATTGTTTAATTTATTGAAAAAACATATTATTAATATTGTTTCGCAACAATATTTAGTTTTAACAAGTAAGAACTACTGGTCAATAGTGGAACCCTATACAAATCGTGACAAGTGAGCATGTCCTGGTAGCAACGAACAAGAAAAGTGCAGAAATTCTAATAACTGAATGATTCACAATATAATCAATTAAAGGTTTAAGCTATATATATACCAAAGAAACTAACTAAATGAAACATAAACAAAACTACGTAGTTAAATTGAAGCTATCCTTAGCGCATATATCCACAGTGACTGGTGTTGATGAATGTATTTGAGACAAGCGTACATACACAATAAATAGGCAAACCTTTATACTTTATATATGGCGACGCTTGCAACATTAATGGTCATCCTTATCACTCTAAACTCAAATGATTGTAGAGGTGCATCTATGCGTAGTATCCGGCTTGCAGCCGACATAGCGCATATCTCCTAGCAATAAGAGATATCGGGTCAATACAGACTACATTCTACTGATTGTTAGACAGCTCCGCTGTAGTAGTAATAAACGACTAGTCAGTCAGCCAGTCTATCTTTGTCTATCGCCGCATTTAGCACTAACGCAATGGCTAAAATTACTTGCGATTGCAGTGTGTATAAAAAGATCACTACTTGCTAACACAAAAGTTATCTGGCTTGAAGTGTATCAAGAATATATCTCAATATAGAGTGTGTACTAACCAATCGTATGGGGAGACAGGAGAGGGGTGTAGAGGTAGAAACACGTTTGCCTGTTGAGATTATGCCGTCAACTTGCAGATATCTATAAAAATAGAATGTAGAAAATCCTAGTTTATTTATAAAAACTAATTATTTTAAGATTATAAATATATCTATCTATAAATAGTATAATATCTCCGTGATAAAATCCAACTGTGGTTGGCAGTATAAATATGTACGAGTCAACAGAAGATATAGTTAATAACAAGAAATAATTTAAATATTCCTGAAGCAATATATTAAATATCACAAAAATATATTATGTTCTAAACTGCTGATACAATCTTTAATGTTCGTAATAAATTCGATACCTATTAGTACTATTCATGGTTATTAAAAAGTTTAATAAAAGCTATATATATTTTTTTATATATCAAATAATGAAAATGTATATATGGGTAACAACAAACAGGCAAGGAGCAACATTTGATATTGGTTTTAATAAATAATAAACAAAAGTTATGCTCCTATGTAATATTTCATTAAGCTTGTGTATACATTTATGATTTAATTACAATTCACATTTAT
This sequence comes from Coelogynopora nodosa, assembly GCA_034780555.1. Taxonomy (NCBI): domain Eukaryota; kingdom Metazoa; phylum Platyhelminthes; order Proseriata; family Coelogynoporidae; genus Coelogynopora; species Coelogynopora nodosa. The sequence goes on along the minus strand of JAUZND010054164.1, from coordinate 6,585 downwards.
TTTATTATACTCTATAACACTTTTTAGTAAGCAAACAAGAAGAAGTGTGTTTTTAAGATTATTATTTTTATAAAGCATTAATCTCAATATTTCTTACTCTGTATTAAATATAATAAGCATTATTAATTTTTTATACACCGACAATACGTGGGGTTAGTATTATACTATACTATTATCATTCCTATTAGTTTTGCTAATATTATTATACTAATAGAAGCATAATTTAAAAAACTATTTATTATTATATAATTTCATTGATATCTTACTTTTCAAACCCATGGAATTAGAAATAAACAATTATAAAGAGGTTACTGTAGAACAACAATGTAGAAAGTAGTTCAGTCTATTAATTACTATTTAAATATTAATGATATAAATATACAGTATTACATAACATTTATGTACTATGGTTTTCTGTATTATGTTTAAATGTAAGTTTGACTTATACAAATAATATACAAATATATTAGTAACTACTAATTATATATATAAAAAATGTAAATAAAAATTAAACATTAAAGAACTAGCAACATATACTGACAACTAATATAAAATTAAAGATCTTTTTAATTAACTTTAACTAATAGAAATATAATAGATATAAATTGTCAACCTTAAAGAAAATGCTTTTTTTAGATTAAGGATAACAACATAAATAATATTTTATTGTAAAAGTAAAATACAACATAAAATACTAAAACACAACTGCAAGGTCAACATTTGTAAAATAATGATAACTTTAGTAAGTAAGCTTATTTTATCTTGTAAAGTTTAGAAATAACATTTTAATAGAGAAAATTTCTATTGATGATCTTTTAAATAAATTTAGTATATTCTAAAGTTCACAAAGAAAAATATATAATTTTTGGTATATATATATAAGACATGTGAAACATATTGAAAGTCTAATACACTGACAATGAATAGTTAAATTTAAAATATGTACAGCTATCTCAATATAGAAATTATGATTGATTAATACAGTTAGAATACAAATGGTTAAGTTTAGTTAGTTAAATCTGCCTAACCCTATACAATTTGGTTGATCAACCAAAAACTGATTATGTGATTAATTGAATGTTGAATTTATACTATGAAATCAAACATCTAACTTGAACAACATACTCTATGCAATTAAAAGGCAAAGCAACCAATTGGATAGTATATATCTTGTATTTACAAGTGATTATGTTGAGTAGAACAAATTCTACTTTTGAAAGCAATCTCATTTACTATTGGTTAAAAATGTAATTATTAGTGCAGAAAAAGCAAATTGATAAACTACCAACAGAATATACATTGTATATGTTAGCAATAATAATTTGAATCAAAGTGCAGTACCTATTTATTAAAATATTTTAATGAAGATAACATTGAACAATTTTTTTAATTATTAAATGATAATTTAATATAAATTGTTTATTGTTAAAAAGCTACAGATGCAGTTTTAATTTATTTATAAATTAATAGATAAACAACTTCACCCACAAAATTGAAATAAATGCTACTGTCATAAAGTTGATTGAAAATAAAATAAATGTAATACAAATTATTCAAATACAAAATTCTTTACTACAACTATTTAATGCCTGTTTCAACTTGTATAATTATATTATATAAAGTTATGGCATAAACATCAAACTAAATAATATTCTACCTCCTTGAATATTTTACCAATTAATATGTCCATGATAATTATACATTCAAGGGTGACTACAAATCTCTGTATTAACTTTCTTGAAGAGTACAACTAATTTAAATTAATACATAATGATAGTTTTAAAACTTACTTTCCATACAGATATATAGGGTTCATACAGAATATTTGTAAAAATCCATGACTTTCCTACGTTTTCCAGAGAAATTTCATTAAAATTACATGACTTTTTCAGGTTTTCCATACCCATTTCAAAGTTCCATGAGTTTGCCAGGCTTTCCAGACCTGATGAACCCTATATATATAAATATAATTCCTTAAATAAAATATGTATAGTTTGACAAAGAACAAATACTGGATCAAACTTAATGGCTGTGGCATGTGTATATATACCTGAGTGACTTTATTAAAAATATTTTAATAAATATGTATTATTTTCAATTTAAATAATCATGGCACATACATAGTTATTAACTTAGTTTTTACTAAAAAAACACTCAAAAACACAACTTAAACAATGTGTTCTTCATTATATGTTCCCAAGCAATATGTTCCTCGTAAAACCAGTTATTTCATCTTTTAATTGCATAGTGTAAGTTGTTAAAGAAATTATTTTTCTTGCACAACTGATAGCCTAGATGTATGATTGCATACTATAAGTTCAGCATTCAATCAGTTGCACAAGCTAATGTTTGGTTGCACAACCAAATTGCATAGCCAAAATCAGGCTTTATACAGTATAGTTACAAATCACTAAAGGTATACATAAGAATCAGCTCCTCCAACCATTCATTACATTAAAGAATGCATAACTAAGAAAGTTCTGTTATACTGAAAAATATACTGGGAACTTGTCTGTGGGATAATTGAAGTATGGTTCAGTTACTTTTGAAATATTGAATTTTAAATCTAGAGTAAAACAAAGTATTAATAGTTTCAAATTGTAAAAAGAATAAAATTATAAATTACAGGGTGACCACTCTCATGCATTAAAAAAAAGTGACTATTTTTGTATATTAAAAAATTTCAGAAATTTGGGTATCAAAAAATTAACATTTCAACCTGATATATCTTAATCTAATATAAAACAACACATATTTTAAAATTGGGTGAATACAGTTCTGAATATGAGTACTATTTTATACAGTAGTGTTTATACATTTATACCAATCTTTTTATATGCACATTTAAAATTTCAAAAACAAAACTTTTAAAATCTGTGCATATTTTTTAATTTGTGTATATTCATGTATATCTTCAAAGTTCATGTAACAGTAGCCACCCTGAAATTATATAGTAAGTATACTTATTATATGTTACTTATTTATAAATTTTATAATAGTAATTGAGCTTTAACATATTATTTTCTGATCAGTAAATATTATTTATAATATTATAAAACATTAAGAATATCCTAATAATAGTTATTGATTTGCATATTGACTACCTATACAAGTCAGCATATCAGTTTCACATATTTTTCTTATCTAGAATTATTAAGAGAGAGGGGTAAAACTATTTATTAATTTATATTGGATTAATTTAAATAGTTCCGTAAAGATATTTATTATAAATGAATTTGAGATTATATAGTCTAACTTTAGTTTTAAAAGTACTCATTAAAAATGTTGATAATCAAATACTAATTATACAAAATGAGACTCCCTTACAGTGTGTGTGCTAGTAATACAAAACCAATAAAAAATATGAATTGAAGGTAAAAAAATAGATAATAAAAACATGACTCATATGTATTAATAAAAATGTCCTACATTACTGTTCTACCATCCCCCTTACATATTAAAAAAAAATTATACTGAAAAGGGGATTTTATTAATAAAAAAGTTTTTTAAAAAATAATAATAATAATATGAAAGTAATATTATATAGTGATATGTTAAGCTATAGCCCTGATTAATTAAAATTAATTAATTTTATTAACCTTGAAACATGGAACATTATTAAATATTTTAAAGTTTTGGCATTATCCAGAATGACTAATTTATATTGATAAATCAATTATTCAGTAAAAATTGTGGCACTTATTTAGTATTTCGGACACACCAAAATATACATCTGAGAGAAATAAAATATGACCTAGATAAAAAAGCTGATAAAAATATTTACAATTGCTTTAATTCTAATGTTAATGTTTTGTTTTATAGTTATTAGAACATTCTGCCTTTTATTTGTATCAGACAATTTTGTTTAATTAAATTAATATTTCTTTCTTTCTTACCTCCTTTGTAGTTTTGTTTCACTACAATAAATGTTATTGTATAATTTAAATAATTTTTTTATTATTGATTTTGATTGGTACAGAATTAAATTTTAGAATAATAATTTTTAGCTATATTCTATTTTTCACTAATTTATAATTTGTTGGGTGCAGAATATCAAATAAGTGCCAAAATAGTTTTAGTTATTTTTTATTAGATTTAATAAATTATTATATGCCTTAACAAAGTAATTTATAATCAGAGCCAGAGGTTATAATGCAGAATCAATGTTAATGAGATTTTATTTAATGAAATATAAATTTATTACCAAAGATCTTTTAATCATAGTGCCCGCCGATTTCCAGTGTTGAAATTCCAGAAAATATTTAATGATAAAATTTTAAAAATCGAAATATGTATAATTTTTATAATGGCCTCATCCACCCCTTTAGAACCATCAACATTTATCGATCCACCATATAAAATCAAATAATTAATTGATATTTAAAGAAGTGATAAATTGAACATGGTTTGAAGTGGACATTGTCAATTTGTTTAAATGTTCATAACACCGTAGCCATCCTTTCCACCCAACTTTATTAACGAAAAAATTTACATAACATAACATACAAATTTACATGTTAAAACTAGGTTCATACATCAAATGTATTGTACATACTTTTATTGTTTGTCGAATTATAGAGACTAGACCGTATTAAAATTAATCCTACTTTTTAAAATAATAGTCAACACGATGCCTCTGAATAACCAACTACTAGTTTAAATAATGTTTATGATAATATAATCCAAAATAATCTTAAATTGGATTTTTTAATTATACTTCAAAACAAATTTACTTGTTTTATTTCTAAATCTAAAAGTTCAAAACTAATTAGACACCATATTCTTCAATTAGAGATATCAAATTAAAGAAATATTAACATATTAACTGTATCACACACCTTATAAATATTACCTGTATTACATGCAATGATATACATCAACATCAATTATCAACAAAAATAATGCATCATGGGAAAAATATAATACTTTAAATTAAAGATTAAATAAATACTCTAAATAAACTATTATATAATATACAATTAACAAAACACATCATAATTAATAATTCCATTTACACATTAAAGTCCATTATTCTACACCACGGCGAATCAATTGACAGTGGACATTATACTCCTTTAATATTTAATAAAAAATTTTGGATCCATTTCAATGACACCACGGTTGAATGTCTAGATGACAGGGCAGTAACGAAATTATATTTAATAAATTCCAACATTATTTTATACACCATAAACTCTAATCATTTACATTGATTAGTTTTTTTGTATTTTCAGTTCATAATATTTTTTTGATTTAAATTTTGTAATTTAAGCGAAACCGGTCGGGAAAAAAAAGAGTTTTTATTTATTTATTATATTAGATTTGTGTATTAGCATCAACTTGATCACGCCTTTGTGTTGTTTTTATAAATAATAAGTCGTTTTCAAACTCAAATTTCCATTTTCTGGATTATAATACTCAATTGGTGGTTATATTATTCATGATCTTAGAGCACCAACAACGCTGTAATCAATAATCAAAATACATATTATATAATCCTTTATGACCTTCAATACTTAATAATATATTTGTAAATTGAAAAAGGGGATAAAACGTACAAATGCACTGAAGCCGGTTTTTCACCAGTTTACTTGTTTAGTCTTAAATAAAGGTTCTTCAAAAAATGTAACAACATAATATGTAAAATATTTACATGATAGTTTTTTATCAGTCTTTTAGAGAGAGACAATTTTTGGACTTACGGTTCTTACTGAAAATACTCAATTTGTCATCATTATAAGCTGACTAGGCTAATAGCTCTTGTTTCAAATATATATTTCGATTACTTATGATAACTTTGTAGCCTACAAATCAACTATAAAAACATATATTTCATCAAATAAAGCATCACCAAGCCAAGTGAATCTGCTGAAAATTTGTGGACATTTGGATAAGTTTGCAAGGTATTTAAAAATAATAATAAATGATGTGTGTTTCAAAAAACTACATTTATGAATGCAATAAAAAAAATTATTCCAATAATTTAAAAATGAAGGTAAAAAAATTGAGACAACATTTTGACTGAATAAATTTTATTGTCTTCAAAAATGCAACAATTTTCTTTTCTTTTTACAGACAAAATTGTAAATAGCACGCATTTAACAACTTTACTAAGATGTTGAGGATAGCGTTTAAAACCAGGAAAGTTTAGCTGACGAAAAAGAAGTATGAAAACTTACAACATGAGCTGTATTCTGACGAGGAACTCGCTGCCGTCATTGCAGCAGGCACAAATGAAGAACCAGTTAAAGTCCCAGGAAAGTAGACTAATACGTCTGCCCCCCTCACTAACACCACCGGGGGCAGAGTTGTGCCGGGCGTACACCTCGACACAGGCCTCGTGGAACCATTGAAGACAAGAGGCACACTGCAGCATACGGTACCAGAAGCTGCCGGGACCACCACAATAACAGTAGGTGTGCTGTTGATTTTTACGATGTAGACTGTCCCATTGGAGGCTGGATAGCTATCAACAAAAGGTGCATTGTTACTAGGTAGTTGCTAGGTAAATTATTAGTCCGTGCGCTACTTCTAGAAAACATCAAAATTCGAGCACAAAAGGTTTGATATACTATTTGAGTAGCT
>JAUZND010054153.1:0-19050 GCA_034780555.1 Coelogynopora nodosa | reverse complement strand
TTCCAGACATATACATGTCACGTATGGTTGAGAGTCAAATTCTCGGCATTTAAACAAAATCGTTAGGTGCCGAGAATATCATTCTCGCATTATATGCAAATTAATTAGGTGCCGAGATTCTCGCAACGTAGTGCGACAACCATGTTTTAATTATGTTTCAATCATTTTAATTATTAAGATGTAATTAACACAACTATCTATTCCCTTATTATTCTTGAGTTCATGCGATGAAGTATTGTTCACAGTAATATTTTTTATTGCCCCAGCCTATAATATTATAAAAGTAGTCGGCAAACTTCGAAACCTATCTATCTATTTAATTGTTGTCAACCAATGTTGCTAATGTTTCATCGAAAATCATAAGGGAACAAAGGATGCACGTTCCAGTGCCAAGCATTAAACAAGAAGGGGTGCCAACTGAATGCCGCGTACAATGCGAAGATATGCGGGTGGACAACGCCTTATTTCATGCTTTATTCATATAATGTCGGCGGCATAGATATGGATTTGTTTGTTTATTCTTATAAATAGAAATTCTTATAACATCCTTATGAAATTCTTATAAATAGAAAGAGAGAGACAGGAATCTATTTATATCTATGGTCGGCGGCATCAGAGTTCTCAAAGGTTTTAAAAGTGCTTCCTAACTCTGTCTAAGTAACACTATGAAATTGTGGGCGCATTAATTCATTGGCCGTCATTATTTAGTTCACTGACCAATTGTTAAGGGTCACCACTCTATTTTAGGACACTGAAGAAAATGTTAGAGATGTTTCCTACAATTGTGAATTTGTTGTTTATAGAACAGAAATATGTAGCGTCTGTGAATTGTAATAGTAAATTGTAGATTTGTTGTTTATAAAACAGGCCGTAAATGAGACCACACACTCCTTAAACTTTGATTTATTTTAGAAGCATCACAATTCCAAAATGTACAACTATAACATTTAGGCCTACCATTTCGAAGTTAACAATAGTAGAAAACGATCGGATGTACCGCAATGACATTATAAAATATTATTCATCTCCATCCACCTGAATAAAATTAGTTTATCGATTATTTAATACGATTATATATACGATTATCCTATTATACAGCTAGCTTTGGGAAATCAATGATTTATTATCTTTAAATCTGATTTTATTGAAGCAGAACAATTATAAACCACAAGTGCTATGTAAAAGAATGGTGGCCCTACAACTTAACTATATATATATATTGTATATCTTTAATGTCGCTTTATAAATTAAAACAAACAAATGTTATAAAAAATATATAAATCAATTATATAAACATAGAAGGTCGCAATTTTGAATTATATAATGCTAAGTAAATTCTTTCACTTACTCCAGTTAGGCCATTATGATTGAGTAGAAAAACAAATATATTTTATCATATATATAATTATTGCCACTGCGATAAAACTGACCCCATGAAACAAATAAATTGATTATGAATACGTAATATTTATTCATAAATGTATATTACATGTTTGAAATAACTAACAAGATCAATGATGGTTAACAATAACGACTGAGTGTCATAAACTATGCCATAAAATACACGAAACAGAAGATTATATAAAAAGTTATTTGACATAACATATTAACTGTACTAATAAATGGGATAAATGAACAAGTAAAGATAAACAAAGACAAATTATGTAAATGTACCTTAGGTTATGCATATACTTATAATATACTTATAATATACTAAAACAAATTATTCTATCATGAAAATTACGGTAAGAATGCACAAAAGGCAGAGTTCTGGATGAAAACAAGATGAAAAATAAACAAAACAAGTAATATAAATAAGTAAATATTGAACATGCGATAGCATACACTATATTATAACTCACAAAAGTCTGTGTTTTTAACATAAATAAAATATATAGCATAAATACGAGATGTCATAATTATAATTGTTTCTATTTGATTTGTTTGGAGTAACTGATAGGATAATATTCGATTTTGTAATTAAATATGGGATTCTTACATGATAATGTGCAAATTAGGCTTTTCAAAGTGGCATTTCTTGTGGTGTGGAACATGGTATCTATAGCCTGAAACCGATTTAATAAAGGTCTGAGAACTCGTATGAAGTTTGTACAATCAATGTAGCACAAGGTTGAAAATCAGTGATACATAACAGAAAATAAAAGAAGAAATAATACAACTTGACAATTAATCAGAGAACAAGTCAACCCTCTCCTTTGAAGCGAAATAGATGATAATATAGTAGCTGCTATCAATGACATGTTAAAAGAATTACAAGATAGAATATATTACCTATGAAATAACATATTATTATGGGAAACAAACTGTACACACTGGTCCACAATGGACAAAATTGAAAGTTACAGGATAAACGGTCGGTGGTTCGAGTTATGAGGAAGGTGGGTCGGTATCGTATAAACTACTCCTCTTATTTCTAGTTCATCACTGGATAGAGTCCTTGACTAGTGAATAACCAGGTGGGGGGAAATATTTGCCAGATTCGTCTCTTTCAAGCGATTCTACACGTGTGCGAAGGCGCCCGACTTCTGTCGTCTGCAATAATGAATTATATTAACAATGATGGGAAAATAAATACAAAAATTGTTGATAATATACTACATACGATATAGTCGAAATTGTTTAGTTAAAGATTTGACTATATTATTGATTTCATACACATTGCGTCATAAATTTTCGTCAATGGAAAATCTTTTATTTAAATAAATTTAATGTAAATGAGTAACAAAATAGTAGTGTTAAATATTTTTTATTAAATGGATTTTAAGAGTTAATATATACAATTTTAGCATGCGTAAGTTGTCTATAAAATATAATTTATTGCCTGCATATCTAAAACTGTTTTACTACATTAACTATTTTACTGCTATCAGTTTTTAAATCATTAGTAGTATTGAACTGCAACAGATCAATATAAGAGTCAAATCTCTATTTATTTCTTACCCTATGCTAGTAACTATGTTGCAACATAAGTGATCTTTATTGATAAACAAAAGTACAATTATTACTCCTAAAGTGGAAATATTAATAAATAAAGGGTGGACTGCTAGTTAGAAGCAAACTGTAGGTTATCTAATATTATATATATTATTATATCTAATATTATAATTTTGTAAAGAAGCAAGAATATTTTAAGTCAATATTCGTCATAAAATGAGTACAATGAATGAATTAAATGTAAGTCTTGTAATGTAGTACTAGAAATGTAGTAAATGTATTAAATGTATTAGTAATGTAGTAAATAGCTAAAAATGCCAACTTTATAACCAATTTTTATAAAAAATTATACATTTAGAACAAAACATAAATAATCAAATAAAATATAGGCAAAAATTAATTACTATAATAAATAAAGTAGTTATATAAAAAGGAAACCTAAAATTCATGTACTGTAGTAAATTTTAATTGCTTTTAAAATATATATATATATATATAATTTATTTTACATTGATGAATCAAATTTAAGACAAAGTTTGATTTATTACTATAAAATTGTCTATTTATGTGATTAATAACAATTTTAGATATAATTATAATATCAAATTGTTATTCGAGAGGTATCCATAACCAACACAAAAACCTGTTAAATCCGTAAAAAATTATGTCAACAAAATCTTCAACCAATTATACAATCTAAAAACTTACGGTTTTGATTTTTCAGATTTTAAATCTGATTTTGAGGACAACTGTGCACATATTTTAATAGACAAATAGAGTGAACCGTGAAAATGTGTAACAATAGGAACATTTCTATGATAAGCGTTAATATATTATATATATATGTGATAATATAGAAATTCGTAGAAATTCAGATACGCTCAGTAAGTGAAACTGTGACAATCGAGAAACAAAAAGTGGCAACTAATACAGACTAATCGTTGATTTTACATCTGCAACATGACCTGCATGCTATATACGGACAACAACTGTAATATTATTTATAACACATATTAAATTGGTCGAAGGTAGAAAAAACTTTTATTACACAATATATTTTCATATTTTATCAATAATTTGACGAGAATAGTCACCTTTGCGTGCATAAGTGTGTTCGGTTTCAGAAAACTGGACAATTTATGTTGCATTTTACAATGATCTTAACATAAGTCTAATTATTTGTAAAACTTTATTTTAATAGATATGTATTATATGGTATTATATCCATTGTGGATATGATGCAATATGACACATTACAAAACTAAATTTGAAATATAACATAAAGCGTAACTTCACTTTTATTGATCAGTTTCAATTTTACTCGTATTTCAGAAACTGACACGACTTAGTCGCCCAGACAATAAATGATTAATTTAATATATGTCCATTACTAGTATGCAAGTCTGCAGCCTCTGTTCACTCGAGTGATACACGATCAGAGCTAGAAATATGGGCTCACTCGTGACTCATAAAGAGCCTTGGCCTCGTCCACTTCGTCTCGAAGTGTCTTAACTTCCTGTTTGGCCTCGTCAAGATCACGTTCACGTTGCCGGAGCAACTCGTACATCATTGACTGACTACCGTCACAATCAGAGCTCTGTAATTGCCCGGTAGTTTGATCTTACTGTTTGTGTATTATATTGTTAGTATAGTATGACCTATCTCTATTTTAGTGGCACATCTAAGGATATTCAAGTTTTCTTTAAACAAAAAATAATCTTATAAATAAATTTAAACAAATAAAAAGAACAAAATGCTCCATACTGTTACATTTGAAAGAATAATAATGAGCAATTAATGTAGACAGTTATATATAGCAAATGCACTTCTCTGCTCTGTTGTTTAATCTGCTAAATGTAATTGTTTTTATTTTAAAAATATATATATATTATATTTGAAAAAATATTCACGTGCCTAAATTAATAATTTTAGTTATTTGTTTCCTTATAAAATTGTTACTCAAAAGAATTTTTTCAAGTAATAAATAATAATCAAAACAAAACAAAGGCAAACATTAATTATATAAAAAATGATGTTACAATTTTAATTTATCAGTCTAACAAATCCATCTATTATACATAAAATAAAAGTATATTGTGAATTAATTCTAGTGGATATTATATTAGAGCTAATTCAGAAGTTATGAACTCTAAGCATTCATTTCAAACAATTTCATTTCATTAATTTAATATAATATACAAAATAATATGAATGAAATAAAGATAATAGAGTGAATATATTACTTACACAAAGTTAAAAGTAATATACTACATTAAACCAGCAATATAGTAAATGTTTCAATTAATACAACTATTACACATACATTGAAGAATGCCCAAATGAAACAATTATATAATATAATATATAAAAAAGTACAAAATAGCTGGTCGCTGTTGCTTCATTGGACAGCTTGGTATCGAGTTTCAATTTTTAAATAGGAATAATATCTAAAGATCAGTTAACTGATTAAAAAACTGTAAATAAATAGCCGTACTTATAAAAGTTAAACTGTGTATTTTTTATTTTTAATCCTTCGTGAACATTTTTTAAACAGTAAATGACTTTATTTAATCTTTTCTCAATATAATATGTCATTGATATTTATAAAACCAGAGATACATACATTATTATTAATAAGCATCTGCCTAGTGCGGCAGCTGGCGCAACATATTTTAACTAATCAACAGACTGGACCCACCTTCTTGGTGACAGTGGACAGCTTGGCCTCCAAGGTGAGTATCTTGTTCTGCATGCGCTGCTCACTCTCCTCCAACTGCCTCACCTTCACCCGGAGCTGCTTCTCTGTCCGCTCCGCCTCGGACAGCCGCTGCTCCAGGAAGCGTCGGTCCACCGCGCCAGTCATGTTGTTGCCCGCTCCCACCAGACTGCTGCGCCGCAGGTCCGGTGTACGGGAGGCCACAGCCGGGCTGCCGGGGGCTGCTGGGGTGCTGTTGCCCCGCTGGTCGAGCTGGTGTTTGTAGGTCTCTGCCAGCTCGCGCATCTCCTGGTAGCGCTGGTCGCGGTCGATGGTCTACAGAGAGGAGTGTTTGAGAGAGGGGGGGTATTTATTCGTTTACTGTAAATCACATCACATAGCAACCAGTGGTTAATCACTACTTATCATGAAGTAGTATGAGTTGAAGTCAGCCAAAAATATACCACCCAAAGGCGTCATCAAAAAGAAGAATACATTTCATAATTTATATGTATATTATAAGCTCTGATGCTATGTGTTAATAAAGATGTATGGAGTTATTAAAAAATGTTTTATGAATTTTTAAAGCATCATTCCATAACTATGCAATATAAAGTTTTTTTCTATTATTTTCACAGCGAATTAGCTGCTATTATTTCTGAACTTTTAATTGAGTTTTTAAACTTAATTATCTCTATTTTATGATATTATAGAATTATTGTATTTCTCTAATCTTGTAATGGTGTGCTTATTATTACCGAATACTTTAGTTTAAATGATGTAATATTATATTATACTTAATTTATATAAAATTTATCTATACGCAGTTAACGTTAAAAATTAATTCAAACTTAAGTATAATAATTTAAACAAATTATTAGTTATAGATAAATACTCACTTATATTTTATAATAAAAATATGTGGAAAATAAGATCATACAAATTATCGATTGAATTTTTTAAAAATCAATACGTCATATTACCAATTTCTTAAGTTGTTTTAATTTAAAACTCAATTAAAAATTTCGTCTACCGAATATTAATATACACATGATCACGTTAACAATTTATAGCGCTAACCGGAAGAGTTTAGTAATGGTTAATACAATATGTACAGATGGCTGAATTTGCGTTGACAGCTGAACATTGTAATACATAATAATATATGAAAACTAATTCAGTCACGGAAAGATTCGCTTCTATCAAGTCTATAAGAGTTAAGTACAAATAAGTACACTAGGCCTATAGACACTATATAAATAACATGCATAAATTAAATTTTTAAATCCTACATATAATAACAAGGAGTATATTTTGATATTCCTTCAGTTCATATTATAAATATAATATATTTATTTAAAATTATATTCAGTCAGACATTTTAGCCATCTTACTAAATAAAATTGTTCGAATAAATAAACATCAATTAAATTGATTAAATAAAGGTCACAAAATATGGTAAACATGTAATCATTTTTTTTAAATAGGATTCTTTAAATATTTTAAAATTATTTATTTGATGTTTAAAATGTATTTATTAATATGATTGTTCTGTTGAAAAATTCGGAGCGACTAGATACAATATATTTAAAAGGGTTTCATTAAGTATAGTATATTAAATTTACATTTAATTACCTCGCTACTAAATATTTATCAGGTGTTTTTATTTAATCAAATTCCCTAACCAATATTTATTATGATTTACCTTTTGAAGCAATCGGCATTATTAAATAATACAATTGTACTCTGCATGTGTTGTTACTGCGAATACAAAGTCTACACTATTCGGCACATTTCGTAAGGCAACCAACCAACCAACCAACCAACCAACCAACCAACCCACCTTCTTCTGCAACGCCTCCATGCCCTCTTTGAGCGACCGGTTCTCATCCCGCGCCTGACACAGCTGACTGTCCAGTCGGACCTTCTCCCGCTGGAGCACCTTCATGGCTGTCTCATAGCTGTCAACTCGCTCGCGCAGGTTCTCCTCGAGACCCTCATAGCCTTTGGACCGTTTGCGCCAGGTGGCGTCGTGACTCTTCACCTCCGCGTACTCACGTAGCATGTCCTCGTAGATGGCCTGGTAACGTGAGTATACACAACCTCGGTTATATACGTAAATTGGACATCATTTGGACGTCATGTTATTATATAGTGCAAAATTGTTTTATACACTATATTTAAATGTACGCATAGTATATATAGCAAATTTATAAATATAAATAAAATAATGATATAAAATAAATTTATAATTACACGCGAGAGAAATGCAGCGCAAGATATTAAATATTTTCATACAATATTAATTATTATGTTTTTACATATAAACGAAGTAATTAACACTTTCATTTGATTAATGAGCAAATAATTGGTAAGCACAAATATTGTTAATTAAATCGAGTAAAATAATGTATAACATTTTACCAGTTTTACTTAATATAATGTTATATTTTCTCATTTATTTTTCGTTCAGGTTATATACAACTTGCGTGTTATTGCACGGTATTATTGCAGAAAGTTGTAAGCATTAATGTAAGTTATGTTTGTTTGTTGTCAAGTTTAACGCTTGAATTTGCTTAATATTAATTAGAAATAGCCTCCTAAAATAATTTCATAATAACAGCAATATGCACTTAACATAGAACGAAAAACCCTCTAGTCAATAGCTGCAGTATGCTATATGAGTAATTACTCCGAAGTAACTTCCCTGACTAAATGAAGAAGGACGAGAAAAGTATGGAGCCTTTACTCCTGAACAAGAGTAAGTGAGACAAAGAACAACTCCTTGCTTTTACTTTATAAGTAAATACTTCGACTTGTGCTCCAGCGTTGCGACTAGACAACTGAAATCAGCTGTATGATTGGCCAACTGAGCAATGTATAGATTTTTCACGGTGTGTGTGTATAGTATAAATTATATAGAAAACGAAGGACATTATTTCAGACACATTTTGCGATCCATATTCATAAAAACAGTTTAGATAGGTCTTAGGACAGACCGTTCAATACTTGTGATTATATTTTGAAACATGTCAGACGCATCTAGTGAACAGAATGAACACGAACAGCAGGAAAAACGGGAGTCGTCTCTATTTGTGTCATTACTTGAAAACTGCACGTGTCTTTTAGATAGATCACAGACTCCGCTTGTAAGACGGCAGAAACAGAGAGCTCTTATAACATTAAGAAAAAGATATGCTGAAAATACAGGAAAGGATATAACCGAGAAACAGGCGCTTAAAAAACTATCCAATATGAAAATGAGAGTCAAAAGAAAAAGTGACATTATGCGCACTGGAAATAAGCGTGTACAATTTTCTAACTGGGAGAGCGATTTTGTAAATTTGATTAATTCTAACAAGGTTCCAAATTCATGCAGAATACAAGGTAGGCAAATTATATTTAAATATTATTTTTAATGACACATGGTCATATTGATAAATTCTTTCTGTTGTTCAATATTGTTTAGATGATCGAAACGTGGAAAAAGTTGAGGATTTTAAAATCGTAGAAGTAAAGACAATATCACATCCCAATTTATTACCCTGTTCATCTACAAACAGAACTGACTCGATGGAGACCGAAGAAACTAAATCATTAAGCAATGCGGAAATAAAAAGATTGGTTCTTTTGGAACAGCTAAAATATTATAGGATAAAAAATAGTCTGTACCAGGAAACCACGGCTCCCCATTGGAAGTGTGAACCTGAAGATGTGACACTCTAACCTTCAACTCGAAAGACACATAAACACTGCAATCCACGATCATATAAACATAACTCTATGATATTCTGTTTTAACAATAATTATAATTATTGATGTTATTTAACTTGTGAATAAATTTGATTTAATGTTGAATGAATTTGTGCTTTTATATTAATAGTAGTTTTTTTCTGAGAGATAATATTGATTTGTAATTATTAATTATTTACAATAAAGATTTATGTTTTAATTTTAAGTTTTAACTTTAAACACTATACATTAAGATGTATATCTTCATGTGTGAATAATAAATATATTTAAGCAATAATAAGATTACGGGGCTATACATAGCAAACTATATTAATAATAAATATTAGACAATATAGGGTAAACTGATTATAATTTCAATTCAAGGTTGTGCACCCGCAATCATTATCTGCTACTCACTCAATTAATATTATGCAAATCATGTTTGTACTATTAAATATAAATTTTAATAAGTTATTTGTTATGTTATTAACATAAATAAATCAAGTAAACGACATCGATAGAACAGGCGGTGTAAAACTATAACACAATAGATTGGCCCATATTATTCATATAATATTACCTATCTGTAATTAATTGTCTTTCTGTTTAAATTTATTGATCTAATTTAAATTAATACTGCAATATAAATATTGATGTTTTGCTAGAATTTTAAATTTAATTAAAAATAATTAATGCTAACAATAATTTAATTTAGTTGATGAAGATCAGAAAGAATATTTTTAACATAAATAATTTTTACTCATTAATGTCTTTTTATTTACTTTAATAACCTAAATAATTCCAAAACAATTACTTTAATATCATCAAATATTCAATATTTAACTTATTTCAAGTATATCGATCATCTTCAACCGCGATTCCATCTTCAATTTCGTCGAATTCTGTGTCAGCTCTTTAGATTTAGCAATTGTTTTGTACATTCAGTCACACATAGTAAAGAAAAAAGCGAGACCAGAAAGAATTTTAGGGTTAAATAATTAATATTAATTAACATAAATTTAACAATATTTTGAAACGATATCTATTAAATTAACATTTAATAAATCATTTTGTAAATTATTAACATGAAAACTGTGAAAAGATAAGAAAATAACCATAGGCCTATTAGAGATAAATAAAATATTTTCAAAGCTAACAATAATATATTCATAAAAACACTATTCAATTTTGATATTCGCGAATAAATAATTTTTGATGAAATCACTAGACACAGCTTTACAAAGCTCAAATTGTAATTCAGTTAATTTGTAACTATAATTAACTCAAAATTGATGCAATCGTTCAACATGTATAAGAATACAGTTAAAAGTTGAGCATAATTTTTAAAATGAAACGTGTATTATAAATAGTTAATTTTGTAATAATACGAGTATAAATATTATGAACATCTAAATAGTAACTGTTAGATATGATATATATATTTGATATATAATAGTTGCAATATAGGATTAATACCGATTAATTCGCAATATTACGATCTCTCAATTGTTTTCGTAGGAGAACATTTACGAATAAATTCTAATTAAATGGGGAAGCTATCAAAATAGCCTACTTATTCCCAGTACATTCAATAAGTTAATCAACAAAATGAAGAGCAGCTAATATCATAAATTATGCAACAGTAAGTTCCACAAGTAACATTATGCAACATCCTAACAACCGAAGCTTTAGTGTTCAATGTACTGATATAGTCATGGTGCCCGTGGAAATTACGCATAATATTATATATTATGTCGCATATAAATAAATAATATATTTATAACGTACTATATTACGTCTTTATCTATAATATTCTATTACCCAACACTCTCAAAGATTTTCGCGATACAATTAATTATTCTCCAATAATTCCCAAAACCGCAGCCGCCATGTAAATAAAATAAATACGAATATATAATACACCAATTTGGGTTCTATAAATTAAACGATGATTAAATTAAAATTGATTAACTCGTTAAGTGTCCTGGCTGGACATAATTGAAAAAGTTCATATAGCATAATATTTAATTTTAAAAGTAATGTTGTGATTACAATTAATAATAACGTTAATTAATTGAATTTATAATAAAAGGAAAGATATATCATAAAAAATAACGTCTAATAGTACATAGTAACATGGTGGCCTTTTGTCCACGAATAACATGTTTATGTTTTTAAATTTTATTAAACCTAACAACATTATAAATATTAAGCCGATCCTTTAGCTTAAAAAATAATCGAAACTTAAGAGAAGAGATTTAGTAATTGTATAAACGATCAAATAGATCTCCCATGAAAATTCTCTATTAAAAAAGCCCAAAACCACATCAATTCAGGCTAATTGGGGTAAAAGATCGTGAGATAGTTCAAGTGGATAATGTGAGCCACAGCTCCTATGATAGGGTATATAACTAAATGATCTCTGCCATGATTTTTAAAAACTTATTTCGATAGCAATTGAACCGGTTATAGCTTTCCGGAGGCAAAAAAAGCTGGTGACTCACTAACATAGTGGGACAATGTGGAAAGGAACCAACGTCTACGCTCCACTAATAAATCGATTAGGCAATCGATATATTACTTACTATACAATACACTACTAGAGTGGAACACAATAGATGGGGGAGAGTAGACAGAGCAGGAAGTGGTGAGGATACAGCGGGGAGGGAAGGAAGCTTGGAAGTGATTCTGGTGGCGTATATTATGCGCGGCTAAATGGACGGGTGCACTCCAGCACAAGCGTCATCCTTTTCGCCAAATGATGTATGTGGCAATGGTTGGGCATGGAGAAGATTATCTCAACGAGAGAAATGTCGAAGTATAGTGGTGAGAAAAAAATATGAAAATTGCCCAGAATAGGAAAAACAGCCGCGGGATTAGGCAACGTGGTGACGTCGTCTTTGCTCGGAGAAGTTGCTAAGTTTAACGGCTATAACGCTTGTTTAGTAAATTGCAACGAGGTGCTGTGTGTGTGATGAGAATAAAGAGGAATTAGTGGTGTATTTTAGGTATAAGCGTTGTGGTGAAGGTTTAGAAAAGAAGGTAGAATAATATTGCTGAAAGATCCCACAAATGCCAACAATCGCTATCACTACAATTTTATATCTGTCAATCAAAAGTTTCGATCGTACGAAAAGCGCTGACAAAACAATATATTAAACTTATATCCATTCCAGTTTGATACTAAACTAAATGTTATAGGGCCTACTGTTCCCTACTCTATGTCCACATATATTTTTTAAGAATGTGGATTATTGTATAAAGCACTAACTATTCATTATTACTGGAATTATCTATTTAGTAAAAATTATTGAATCAGTTATTGACACTAAAAACTGTAAATATTGCGATGCAATTACATAAAAGATTATGCTATGTTATCAGACGGGCACTGTCAGGTGACTTTTAATGTTTAATTTATTTCTAAGTTTGTTCCGCTGGATATAATATGTGATAGTTGGATCAATGGTATAACCGCTGTATATAGGGAACAGACAAAAATTGGACTTACAATGTATTTGGCTGTTGAATTTATGTTAGTGCAATTAAGTCGAGAGCAACATCGTGCGTTTTATGATTCCAGGTAATAGTACAAATTATTATTTATTATTTTTTCAGGTTAATTTTCCGAAATAGTTTATAAAGTCGGAATCTATACTATTATCACTTAGTACACAATCGTCATTATTCTCTATATATTGTCTGAACCAAATATTTGATGGCAACACGTTAAATCTAATGACAATCAACGACCCGAATCTTTACCCAATTTTTTGGAGCGAGCAAGTCTGAATCTTACTATAGAAGACGTTCTCTAAAATGAGTCAATTAAAAATTATATGAATAATATCTACTTTATTGTATATCATATAAATTGAAAAATTATTTTTATAAATTTTATGTATAAATGCAGGTAAAATATAGATAATAAGTTGCAAAGATATTTCCTGAATTATTGCTAACCAGTTCAAAATATTTCACTAAAATTATAAGCTGCATATATATATATATTATTTGAATATATATAACAAAATATGCAACTTAAAAATAATTAATACAAAAATTAAATATTACTATTACGGCCTCGTAAATATTTCCATGATATAATATAACTAGTCTATTTCAAGTTTGCTGAACATATAAACCATACATTATATAGAAACTTTGGATATGTTAGTTAACCCTGAGTAGAATTGGATTTGTTTAAATACAGAACGCGAAACATTTCGCTACATATATTTTACTTCAATTATTTTGCAGTCACATACACGACTTAACAGAGGACTGCAATTGGTACAATGGTTGATTGTAGTCCTCTGGAGAAGCCATGAATTAGAATTAGCATGTTATTGTACAAAGCTTGGCGTATTGCTTTTGATCATTTCCAATGTTATTCGAGGTTAACTACTATATCCTACGATTAATCCAAATGAGCCAGGCGTAGTACACGACGTTTAGATATCTCTTTAGTTTTCTATACCGATTGTAGTCCTCTATAGAAGCCGTGTATTCGATTTGATATTAATCCCCTATAAACGTCATTAGAATGAATTTAAAAATTATAAGTGTTATGTTTATTTTAAAATAAATATTTTACACAATTAATAATATGCTGCACTTGTTGCGAGTGTGCATGTATCATACAGGGGCGGATGCAACATTTTGACTTAGTGGGACGCAAGATTTCATTATACCAATAAATTTAAATTTAAGGTTTAAATTTAAGGCTTAAATTTAAGGGTGCCTTGTTATAGTGTATAATCTGTGTGCCCCTATACAATAAATTGAGCGAATATTGTGACAAACAAGTATGAAATTTTAAGAGAGACTTTATGCTAAATATGGTAGCACACATAGATAATGTGATAAAAATGAAGGTATTCCATCATTACATCCGCACACAAGGTTAAGACTGTAAAATTCGACATTATATATGTTGATTTATTAAAATCTATGGGCTACACGTAATAATTATGTATGTCTAATATACATGAGTAACTATTGCACAACAGCCAATGAAAAGTAAGTTGTAAATGTTCTGAAATTCGACGTAGGAAATATTTTATATTTGCGTTATATACGTATTGGATGGTTTTCATCTATTTTAGCGACCGATTGGAAAGGGTTAATAACAAAGCACGTACAACACATTTTTTACAGATTATATAAAAAATTATTAAGAAAGCGAAACAATGCTGAAATGTTTGTAAAATAATTTATCATTTCTACGTTGTACACAATCCTTTTTGTATATTATATATCTGCATACGTTCCATACAATTAAAGAAGTGACGTCGTCAGCAGAACACACACAGGTTACATACTTTCATGACAAGCTATTCATACTATCAGTGTGTCACTCTATTCATTTCATCCCTATGGTTCTCATACTTTTATCAAAATAAAATTACCTAACTTTCTAGAACATTTCCAGGATTTTACATAAAATTTCAGAACTTGAAAATTTGTATTCCATAGAAAATATCAAGATATATATCTAATGAATGTGTATGCAGTATATGTACATTATATAAATATACAAGTGTATATTAAATATATTATATTAAGTTAATTTTAATTAAGTATATCTTATATATTTTTTTGCAATTTGGCTATATACAAATCTACCTGAAAGTTGCTATTAATAATAAATAAGTGTTACAGTTAATAGAATATTACATTTCACACGGGCTATAAACAAATTTTTGTAAGAAATAGAATATTAGTGGGATCAAATTAATTGTTTACCCATATAAAACTGTGAAATATAAAGTAATGATATTCTGCGACTTTGCATAAAATCAGTTTTATTTCCAGAAAGTTCATTAAATACATTAAAAAAATTAAAAAACGCCCATTTGTTAAAGTTAAAGAAAATCTTTTATAAAAATTGTAAAATTCTTGTTGGCGGTATTTATTTTTAAACCATACTAAAATTAATAATAATTGATTGTAAAAGTATTTCACATCATCAGAAAGGTAAGAATGTGAACTAAAACACCATATTTATACATACACAATTTTTAAATAAAAGACTTTTAAAATAACGTCAATATAATCATACGAAGTTAATTATTTTACCCTGGAATTATCAAAAGCCTCTAATTGAGAAATTAGCATAATAATATTAGATAAAATACGACAGCACTTTATTTTTAAGAAAATCGCGCCTGTTCTTCCTCTATAGTACAGCATTTATAAGGGACCGCCGCCTCTCACTCCCCAGCACAGTACCAACCTGCAGTCTGAGTATCTTCTTCTGAGCGCACATTTCGCGGCTCTGCAGGTCGGACAGCTTGTCAGTGAGCGCGCGATGCTCGGCCTCGAGGCCCCTCATCTGCACAGTCTGCTCGTGGAGGCGGGCTCGGTCCAGTTTGCAGCTGTCCGCCAGACTCGAGTTGATCGACTCCAGTTGTGCCACCTGGGGGGGGGGGGATAGAAACATTATATATCGGAGGCATTTATCTTGTATATAAATTTATTTAATAAATACATAATATCTAGTGAATCTAATGTTAAGGGCAATAAAAGGTTTTCATTTACATCACATTCTACAGTCATAAATACAGTTTGTGTGCTTTTAATAGAGGTTAAAGACTCATTGAATATGCACAATTTATTAATGCAGATACCTACAACAACAGTAGAAATAGACGCTAATATTTGTCGCCAATTTATTGCATTTTATCTATTTATAATGAAAGTTACAACTATGTTAAATTAAAAAAAGTTGTCATTACTTCAGACTGTATTTTAAAGCTTTTGATATTACTATTGCAATATTAAATCAATAGATGGATTTTTAAAATGAACCGTTAAAAGTTTTTACTATAAAAATTTGAAGTGTTTACAGACTTCACACATTTTTTGTAAAACGCCATAATTGTGAACAGTCTTCCTGAAAAATTAAAAATTTCAAGGATTAAATTACATTTTTTATTTCTTACTGACCAGTTTCATTTGTTTCCAGAATTGATTTGCATATTAAATAAATTAGTCAAATTAACTCTTAACTTGTTTCCCATATGTAACAATAATCATCAGCTAAAGTAAATCTCGAAAAAACAATATATATATATTTTTTAATTTCTGACCAATTAATGTTTTTAAATACACGTCATGTTAAAAAAGGTATTGTCTGGATTACTTTTGCGCACAATAACAACAGTTTTACCATTGTCGCATAAACGATAACAAATAAAATAGTATAAATTAACAAAATAATGAACTATAATAGTAGATTAAAGGCTCAAAGTAAGGAAAACGTTTAATACATTTAGATAAATATATTAGTTGTGTAAGGTTATGTCAATTATATAACGCTACATTAACTAATTAAATGGAAGATTAAAACAGAAAAAAAGGATCAATATGTAGATTCATATCTATGGGTATATAATTGATAACACGATTAATTTTTACTCCAATTAATAAATTTTTCGACATTTAAACCATGGTATAATATAAACTATGTTTTGTACGATTTACAGCGTACTAAAATAATTATAGAAAATAAACTAGATGATACTTTAAAATTATTTCATTGAATAATAAATAATTTACTCTGAAATAACAAATTATAATTTCACTTACGAAGAATATTTTAATTATATTTGTAACCCACTTAAGTTAAAACGGTAACTTCAAACATATCATCAATTTTATCCAGATAATACAATAGCCCGAGCTTAATTAAAATAACTTGAAATAAATTATACATATTAAAGTTAAAAATAAATTGTCCTTATAAACACCACCATGTACAATACTAATAATTTATCAACTATATACACCACATTAAAAAAAAATCGTGAAAGTATAAGTTATATGATATTGGCCAGGTAATTTTATGCTATAGGCCTAATATTCAAATTATCTATATTATATTCTTTGATTATTCAAAAATCATAATGCCGCTAAACCAAAACAATGAATATCAAAACTAGAATACAGTTAATAAAATCGATAAAAAGCATCACGTGCATAAACCAGAATGTTATACAATGAGAGAAAGAAAGAGTAGACGATGAAGGCAAAAAATTAAACTAGCAGTTTCCAAACGAACGTCATCCCATCGATTCATTCAGATACTAAAATAGACGCCTTATCTCAACGACACGGCATCTCTGATCGAATCAGTGCCACGGAGAGAGAGAGAGGGGGGAAACACTGGAGGGATAATCCAATTCAGCGCATCGAGAGAGTGGGAAAGATATGGCGCAGCGGAGGCAGAGTCGAGGCAATAAGTGAAGGAGTAGATGTCATGATCATCGACCTATAGTCGCGTCTAACTGAACTGAACTGTGTACTGTGCTTAATATACTGAATGCCGACGTTTCAATTAGCGATAAAGATGGTGTAAAACAGGTCTGTCGATCAGGGATGAAAACGTTTAATTAGACTGTGAAAAGTACAGAACTACTTTTTCGTCTAGTCGCGGCTGAATTGAATAAATTTAATGGTTTCTTTTAGCAGTCTGACGGTGAACAACCCGTTTTTTAGCATAATCGAAACAGATTTCAAGAATTTATACTAAAATTCATGATCATATCAAACACCATTACATCGTAACATTGGTAAAATTGGTAAAAGTAGCGGCAAAAACATTAACCAAAAATAACCATAATTAAAATATATCACCATGTTATGGGATAATGCGAAGCAGAACATTCGATATAACATAAAATAGCAAACCATTGGATTCCATAGCGGAGGCATCTATACATACCAAAATAGCATGTTGTTTTATATCCAAGGGGAGCAATATTTAAATCGAAATAGTTAAAGTTGAACTATTTAATTTATATGTTAAATAAAATAATATTATTATTCAGCAACGAATAAAGTAGAACATGCTATTTTTTGTTCATGCTTTCATAAATAAAATACACTTATTCTAAATTATTTAAACTTTCTAAAGAATTCTAACTCATAATTTATTCTAAAAGTATTCAAATGAAATCAATTGATATTAATATAAAAATATATAGAACCCACAACAGGTTATCAAAAGTACACATTAAATAATTAATAGCCTGAGATAATAATATGGTACTGTAAAATGATAAAAATGATATCATGCATTACATCATTTGACCATTCATAATTAACCTAAACTTGCTGGAGGAATACACCTTAAATTGTAAAAAAATAGTAATTTTTATTCTAAAAGAAAAGTTGTAATCATTTTGTCTAAAAAGTCCAATACGTTCTTTAAATTGTTTCATACGATTTGTTAAAAATTACTGTCAATAGAAAACAATAAACCAGGCCAAAAATATCACTGCTCAACAGAAAAACATTACAACAAATTATAATAATATGATAAATTATGTTTGTTTATTTTAAGATCTTTGTAAAAATCTTCTATTAAATATACAGTCATCTCTCCAGAATCTTTCGGTAAATTACGTTTACACTCCTGCCACAGCCAGAAATGTTCAAATTGGTTTTTTTGGTTAAATTTTTATTTATAAAGAAATAAATAATCACAAAAAGCAAAAACGCACTATTCAGTTTGTAATTATTTTGAAAGGAGTAATTTCACTTTTAACACTTCTATATATATTTATTGAAATGAAATGGTTTGAAGCAAACCTGCCAAAGGGGGGGGGGGGGGGTGGAGAAGGGTTGGTCGGAAAAAGATATAAAATAATAGAGAGGGGAAG
>JAUZND010054142.1:0-19051 GCA_034780555.1 Coelogynopora nodosa | reverse complement strand
AAGCACGAATGCAAGAGCAGTTAGAAGAAATGATAGCATTGGACATCATCGAACCTTGTCGTAGCAACTGGAGGTCTCCGTGCTTCCTAGTACCGAAGAAGGATAGATTCGTGGTCGATTTTATCCAACACCCAACCCCTTAGAGATGTTCGACTCGCTGAGGGGTTGAGCAATATTTTCGACCTTAGACTTAAGCAAGGGGTTTTGGCAAATACCATTGAAGCAAGAGCACAGAAAATTTACAGCACTTGCAGTCAATACGCCGGGTTTAATGCACAAATTGTTCAAATTTAAAATGTTACCCTTTGGGTTATCAAATGGACTTTCGAGCTGTCAATTACTGAGCGATGCGTTATTAGCAGGTATAGATAGGATAGTAGCATACTTGGATGATATTTTTATTTATTTATTGAATATAGAAGAGCACAAGCAAGATTTACAGCTAGTTTTAACAAGATTACGAGATCACGGGTTGACGGTAAATCCAAAAAAATGTTACATTGGAAAAGAGAAACTAGCATTTTTGGGACACGTCATTAGCAAACAGGGTATTCATACTGATGAAGAAAAGTTAGCAGTGCTGAAAAATTGGAAAACCCCCACGAAGGTAAAAGAAGTTAGAAGATTTATTGGCTTTTGTTAATATTATAGAAGATTTCTTAGCAATTTTACAAATAGATTAGAAATCATGACAAAGCTTACTTGCAAAGACATTTAAATTTGTTTGGTCTGAGCAATGCAATTTAGAATTTGAAAAGATGAAAATATCACTTTGCAAGCAATTAGTATTAGCACATGTCGATTGGAGTAAGGAATTTACGTTAGAAACGGATGCATCCAACTTAATTATCATTTTAATACATTATGAATGATAACAACGAGGATGTTTTGCCCCGGACTGTGAGCAGGTGCAATGATGAGGTTCGGGAACAGGTCGAGTGCACGGTGGTGGCTGACCTATTGCTTAATAATTTGAAAAATATGGACCCCTCACACGCTGGTTTGATAAACAAACGTGTGTTGTTAAACCACATGGACGATCCATCGATTATGGCTAAGATAGTTTAAGGAAAGGTGGAAAGTGCTGAGAATGCAGGAAGAAGAATGATCCGTGCCAAAACAGTCTATATCAAGACGAGATTGAGCACGGAACAGGAAAAAAAATTAAGAATAGCGTTCCCTGATTACAACTTAGATATGTCGAATACATATCGAGGGGGTAGTCACAGGTTCGCTAGAGCGCATAGAGAACTGGAAACTTTAAGGGTAATGGATGATTTTGGCATTGACCAAAATGCCGTGCCGATTAACGGTTATGATGTGCTAATTAAAGACATTGGAGGCAACCCTCTCACGCATGTGAAGGCTGCAGACGAGTATGTTCATACTTGTTTTCCTAATTTAGGTTTTAAAGATGACTTTCATTATTCTTCATACCTAGAAGGACTAAGAAGTATGACCACTAGAGCTCACGATCTAACTAATAAGGATAAGGCGGTGCTTAACATGCATATTGAAGGTGATCGACAGGTAATTTGTAGTGCCAAAGCACAAGATTGTAGTGTTCGTGCTCAATATGCCATGATGATCCACTCTAAGTATGATGTTAGAAACCACGAAATTGCTAAAATGATGTATAGCGGAGGGATTTTGACGTTAAGTGGATGTTTAATCTTTGCAACAGAGGTGTTGGTGATGACGAGCGGTTATTTAAAGGAGATTGAGGTTTATTATGGTAGGAGTAAGAAAGACGGAAAAATTGTCATCAAATTTTGGTTTGATGATGATCCTCAAGAAGTTTACGTGCATGACTTTGCCACTTACTTTGACATTGTGACAGGCAAACAGTTAATTCACGTTAACGATAGAAAAGAGAAAATTGTCTACAATTTGTAGACAAATGAAATCCATGATAACAGTCTCTACCAGTGTCGGACTGGCCTGTGTGCCATTGTGCCATGGCACAATCGCCCTTTCAAAATTTATGGTGACGCCCTTTCAAAATTATTATTGTATTTGTCTAAAAATTTCAGATTCTGAAATCACTAAAAATTAAAATTTTATTTGTGAAAAAATAAATTGCACACGCTTCCTCGACAACTATTTAAAGTTTATTTTTGAACGATAATAATATTGAAAAATTCACACGTTTATTTTTACAATTTGCTTTATAATATTTTGATTATGAGAATAAGTGGATCTCAAGGACGCAAGCTAAAGGAAAAGAAAGAACTAGCTATTGCAGCAAATAAACCTGGTCAAAAAAAGCTGGCTTTTGGTAAAAATTGTATAATGGAGTATTCAATTGAGGCTGAAAGCTGTATATTAGAGTGTAGTGAAGGTATATTCTATTTAAATAAAAATATCATTTTTGTATAAAATTTAATCATTTTTCTAGTCAAAAAACAATCTGATAAAACTTTACAAATGTGTTTTTCATGGCCTCAGAAAATGGAGGATAAATTAAATTTCCTTTCCGAGGATGCTGTTCAGCCAATATCTGATATATCTTTCTCAAAAGATATATATATGCTTCAAGAAAGTGATGGAACGTACACGGGACGAAAATGGCTTACGTATATAAACAAAACATTATATTGCAAATTATGCGGATGTTTTTCAGAATATAGGCTTGATGGATTTATAACCGGCATTGGATATCAATATTTTAGAAGGGCCAGCCAGATGGTCCAAAGACATGAAATTAGCAATAATCACAGTGACGCCTCTGAAGCATATTTTCGATGCTTACACGAAAAGGATATAGCATCATTTATTCCAGGATGGAAAAAGAATATAGAAAGTATCAATCGTCGGAACATAGAACGAAACAGACAAGTTGTTTATCGCATAATAGATGTAGTGAAATTAGTTGTCATGCAAGGTTTACCTTATCGAGGAAAATCGGAAAGTTCATTTGACTTTTATGACGAAACCAAATCTCGTGGAAATTTTTTAGAAATCATTTTTTGTTTGAGCAAATATGACCCTATATTGAATAAACATCTCTCTAAATTTAGAAATACAGAAAATATACGAAAGAAAGGTCGTGGTAATCGAGTAACATTTCTTAGCAAAACAACTATAAATAATATAGTTCAGATCATGACTGATTATCCAAAAAAAAATAGTCAAGAATATCAGTTTAAACTCTCATGGAAAATACGGAATTATGATGGATGGCACAGTGGACATTGGCGGAGTCGATCAACTATGTATAGTTGTTAGGTATGTAGACAATAATGGGCAAGTTTTGGAAAAAATGGTCGGATTAAAAGTAATAAATCAAGGACGAGGGATAGATTTATGGACTTATCTTACAGAAAAATTACAGCAACTGTGATTAGATAAAAAAATATGATAGGCATGTCTCTGGACGGTGCTGCAGCTAACACGTCATTAAATCTTGGAGTGGCAAAGTACTACAATGATAATGTACCCGATGGGTATTTTGTGTGGGGTCTTGCTCATCAACACAATTTGGCAATATCACCAATATTCTCAGATATTCCAGAGGCACGAAATGTGATGGGGATTTTGCAGTCAACGTCAACATTTTTGAACGAGAGCTCGCGGAGAATGGACGTTTGGAAAAAATGGACGAGGAATAATGAAACAGGAGCATTAAAAAATGCGAGGATTGTGAAATTAGGTAAAACAAGATGGTGGTCATCGTATAAAGCCATAACAAGGGTGTGTAGTAGTCCCAATAGTTATTATATAGTTATTGGAACGCTATGGGAATTGAGCACGTCGGAATTAAGCTCCATCTCAACAAAAAATACGAGTTACCAATTACTTAATTCGTATCTTGATTTTTCTACTCTATTAACTCTAATATTATTAAAAAACATCCTTCACAAATTTAATATTTTAACCAAGTATCTTCAAACAAAAGGCCTAGACATAAAAAAAGCAATAGAAATGGTGGACTATGAAGAAAAACAAATGATGAAACAACGAAATAATTTCAGTACCATATTTACCAATTCTGTAGCTTTTAGCGAAGAATGTCAAAACCTGATTTTATTGAACATAGACATGATGGATGTAGTACTCATGGATCACCTAGTAGTTAAAAGGCGGAGAAACTCTGACATTTTGATTGACGTGAAAGACAATTATCGCGTCAAAGTATACTTACCAATTGTGGACAGGCTCATATCTGAAATAAGAACGAGATTTAATGAAAGAAACTCTCAAATTTATAAGGAGATATCTGCATTGACAAAACCAGGCGCAAGTATATCTCTACCTCTGCTGTCTAAAATGGCAAATGTGGACGAAAATGATGTTAAAGTCGAATTGGAACATTTTCATGAATTCCATAAACAATATACATAATATTGTTTATATATTATATAAACAATGCTGGAGCCAGTGACAATAGTGACGATAGTAATGACGACAAAAAGTGTATGGGAGAATGTACAAGCTGTGTTGGGTGTATTTTGTCCTTATTGGTAAAATATAGCTACCACACAAGGATTTACAGAAATTTATACTCCTGTGTAAAAGTAAGCCTAACACTGCCTTGTACTGTCGTGTCCTGCGAGCGTGCTTTTTCAAAGCTGAGATTTATTAAATCAAAGCTGAGGAATTGCATGCAGCAGGACCTGACTGAGTCGCTTCTCCTACTGAATATTGAAAAGAACATGTGCAAGAAATTGTCAAATGAAGAAATAATAGAAGAATTAATAAAATTATCTATTAATATGTATAAAAAATTAAAGTTAGATTAATTATTTACTTTATTTGATTATCAACTGCGCCCCTAAATTTTTCTGATGGCACAGCCCCCAAGTCGCCCCCAGTCCGACACTGGTCTCTACTACGTGGTGCGAAGGTCAATTTACGGTGAAATAAACAAAGAAACGAGTTCCAATATCTATCGGATGAGTTGATTAAAGGACTTTACAATCCTTTATTATTGAGAGTTTGATATACTAAAGGGCAAATCATTATTTGCTGACGAGGAAAGTCAACTGAAGCCTGTAAGATTGGTTATTCCAACCAAGTTGTTCGAACAGTTATATAGTTACGATTTGATGTTGCAAGATGGGTAATTCACACTTAAATATCTGCAGATTGCAGCTCATACTTTTAATACGAGAGAAATAACAAATGGTGTTTCAGCCAACACCATTCATAAAATGAAGGCATCAGATCTCACTAAAGTAGTTAGTTCTGTCTATGTTTTGGTATACATCATCAATTATGCGACGTCTTACTTGGACTGTAACATATATGTTATATATTAGACCGAGTCAATTTTTTTAAATTTAACGGCTCAGTGTGTAAAAGTTGTGGAGTATATTTATAAACATATATGCCTAAGGGTTTAATTTTTTAGGAGGCGGAAACTAATTATTAAAACTAATTATGAACTTCATTTTTGGAAAATATTGCTCCACATAAACAAATAAATTTTATTTATATATAATTTTTTTGTACTTCCGTGGAGTCATTAAAATGTCGTGTACTACCGGTAGCTTACACACTTCAGCTTTTAGTTAAATTCAAATTATCTTTTACACAATTTATTATTTTTTACACAATAATTCATTTCCTCAAATTCATTTTTTTCAAGATAGTTTAAAAATATCATTCGACCACTTATTACAAACAGCTCTGCGAGTTCAACATTTTAATATTATTTTTAGGGATTTATTATATATTTTAAATAATTAAAAAACGACATAAAAAGTGGTTAAAAAAATTTTAATAAAAATGCACGAACTTGCACCAATTGAAAATTGTTATATAAATAAAAGAAAAATAAATTTATACTAATAACAATACTCTGAACATGGTCCGCAATTTTTTAAAACACCAATGATCAATATAAAAGATATAGATTTTTTTTGCATTGGTCAATTTTTTCATCAACGTTTAAATGAAAGTTATAGTCGGATTTTCATTATTTTTTCGACATTACTATAAACACCAGTGGTATTTCATCATATAAAATAGGGGGTAACAAATTTGGTTGTCATATAAACAATATATGGTTAACATTTGCAGAAATTAATTAATTTCTTTTTATATTACAAGTACTTGAAAATATGGGATTAATCAAAACTACTTGTAAATATATAAATCTATAAAATTTCTGTCTGCAGAAACATTTTAGACTTATAAATTATAAGTTATAAATTATAACTTATAATATTAAATATAATCTACATATTTGTCTAGTCTAGACTAGTGCCCACTTATAAGCTTATACACTTAAAGTGTACTATAAGTGCGCCTTGTCTGTTTCATACTACTACTTTGTGCGTTTCAATTATTTGTTTTATAAAAACGACGCGTTGGTTATATTCAGTTGTAAATGATAATGACGAGCGACGACTAAAACTTATTGAAAAATATTTTTTTTTGAAAAAAAATTAATTTTCATATTATCTTTGGAAACAGATTTTAATCGCTAAGATTACTCTAGATGTTAAATTAAATCTAACATCTAAATTTTAAATACTTGTAAATTAAATGTTTGTAAACTGTAAATTTACATTTACAAAAAACATGGAAAAATAAATACATCTTCATATTGAAACCTTGGATATTTCATTAAAATTGCTGTAACTAATGAACTAATTAATATTTATTTTCAATTTTTTGTATGTATTAACTTGAATACATAATACAACTTATTTATTTTAAAAAAATTTAAATAAACGATGTCTTGAGGTTTTGGGAAAGATTTCTACTAGTGTAAACCACTGCACTGTGAACCGGTTCCCGTGGTCAGATTTAAAAAATTTTTTTTACACGTTAATTTTTAATGCATTGCACAAAAAAATATTACTGATCCAAAAGAAAATTCATAAAAAAAAGAAAATTGACTCGACCTAATATACATTAATTTATTGGAAATATTTTAATTCCCATTTGGGTTAAATTCGTTTATTAACAACTCGAAATACCTGTAACACTACAACATCTCACGTAAATTGTATAATTTTCATAATGAATATTCGAATAATTCCATTAAAATTTTAATTTTAAATCGCGTTTCATAGTTTTTTTAAATAAATCGTTCCTAAAAATATATTTTTTAATACCAGGTTGATCTTATTAACTTTCAGCCACCTTGTCTACAATTGATCGATGATTAACCTCCTATAATTATAATTAACGTCAGCAAGCTTTATTAAAAAGGGGTTCTCGAGAATTAAACTTAAAGTAATATTTAGTTGCCACGTTGACTAATTTGTAAAGTTGATCATCTTGCAGTTTTTTTTATTTATAAATTTGGATTGTGTTATTTTTAAAATGCTCGTCGAATTTAGACCATTACACGAAGCGGCCTTTCAATTGGATGTATATGACGATTGGACAGTAATTTTGAATATTAATTTTTTTTTTCAATTATTAACTGAAATTTTGCATTTTACACATTTTGGACATTTTAAAAGATGTCCTAGAGTGTAGATGAAAAGACATCAACTTTATCAATAATATGTTTTTAAATTAAATTTTAAAAAATGTAATATTATTTTAATGTTTTATAGGTTAAACACTTGAAAGCCGTTATCGCTACCAAAAGAGGTTTAAGATATACGGGAAAAATCAAACTAATCCACATGGGAAAGTTGCTCAACGATGACGAAATAATGCTATCGTCCCACAAACTGGCGGAAAATGCACACATTATCGTAATTTGTCCGATGGAAGCCACAGTCATCAAAGAATCTGAACCTATGGAATCGAATAACGTAACTGATGAAAAACCAATCGCCACCGAAAATATCCCATCTGTTACTCAAACTGCCAGTGCAGAACATGTTGAAAGTGCCGTTGTAGAGACTGCCAATTTAGAATCGGCAGAAGCAGAGAGTAAGTATGCTGATCAGCTCAATCAATTGTTGGACATGGGCTTTCAAAAGTCTATGGCTGTCCGTGCCATAACAAACACTTCTGGGGATGTAGATTCTGCCATAAGCATTTTATTAGCAGTTTAATCAATACTAATTTTTATAAATTTCAAATAATCAAATAACTTTAGAATAATGAAGAGATTGCAGCTATGCAAATGGACGAGGGTGAAAATGCTACTCAAGCAATTTCAGAGATTCAAACGGGGAAGACAGATGAAGCTAATGAAAAACACAAACAAGGTGTGATGGATATGGCAAATATGCTAAATATACCTCTCAACGCTGATACCAACGAACACGATATAATAAACAATTCCATTTTCAAAGACATGCAAAAAGTGATGAAATCGGATCCTCAGTTATTGGGAAGTATTTTGCAGAGATTTAGCAAAACAGCTCCCGGCATATATGAATCTGTATAATTAAAAAAATATATATAAATTTAAATATTAAATGCTTAGAACGTGAAAAACAATCAAAAAAAATTCGTAGATACGGTAAATAATGACGTGAAAAAGAAGGATCAAACTTCAAACGACCTTTCAGGTGGCTATAAAAATATACAAATGACCAAAGACGATTTTGATGCTATTCATAGAGTATTTTTTAATTTATTATATTTTAGTTATATAATTAATTTTTTATTAGATGGAAGACAATGGTAGATTTACGAGAGAAGAATGTCTAAAAGTATATTTTGCTTATAATAAGGATGAAAAGTCTGCCACGAAATATCTCTTGCGAAAGATTTCAAAGTAAACGACTTTAAAGTTTATTTTAATATAAATTGTATTGGAATTTAATTTAAAACATGGAGATTTTTCCATGATTTAGTTCATGGTGGAACTTTTTTAAATTAAAACTATCATTAAATTTTTATATAAATATGTTTATAAATGTTGACCAATTCACGTCCAAATGAGATGACTGAGTATTAGGTGTCCCAAAATTTCACTTTTAAAAAAAAGAATCGCTTGCAACTGAGGCTCAATATCCCTATAAAGAAAAAGATTATTGCTAAAAAATATAAATAATTATAATGACAACAAATATTATTACTCCGTGTTAAAATCATTTTTTTTTAAATTAAAAAACGGGCGATAATAACCATTTAAATAGTCAATAACTACAATCACACAATTGAATTTATAATATTTATATAGTTTAAATAAACGTTAATTGCATCATAGTTTAACTTAAACTTTAAGGCGTTTTGAAGAGTAGTAATTTTGCCTTTATTTGACTTTTTTCTAATATTTTAAATATATTTTAAAATAATGGGCTTTTTATTAAACTTTTTCATAATTTGAAATTATCGTTTTTTCAGATTGAGAAAATATTCCACCTCAATTGCAAACTTTTTATTAGCACATGCGCATGGGACACCCTACTAACTATTAGGGTGTGTGGAAAAAACATTTTTTTGTTTGTTTGAGGAGTACAGCCAGAGAAAACCATCATATCAAAAAGTTTTAAGATTTGACAATGTTACGAGGGGTCAGGTCCAATTGAAAATATATAAACTCCTAAATTGTTTCTATGATAACCAATCTTGGTACCCACTATTAGAATTGATTAAATATATTCACTGTAACGATCCACAACGTCCCTTCCTATAGCTTTATATATGATGACCAGTGAAATCTAAAACCTAACTTTTCAAATATGACCAGTACATTAAAAACTGTACCGGATCGTTTTATATTTAATCAATTCTAATAGTGGGTACCAATATTGGTTATCATAGAAACAATTTAGGAGTTTATTTATTTTAAATTGGATCCTGACCCCTCGAAAAGTTGTAAAATCTTAAAACTTTTTTTGCATGGTGGTTATTTAGGGCTAGTTGAACATTTCCCTGGCTGTACTCTTCAAACAAACAAAAAAGTTCTTTTTCCACACACCTTACTAACTATACCGGAATTTTAATGAGAATTTATAAATACAATTTTTTAATTGTTGTTATTGATAATATTTAAATTCTGTCTCGAGTGATGACATTTCAGTAAGTAATTTTTCCTAAAATGTTATTGTTGTAATAATTATTTATACGACTTGTGTTACATATATTTTACATTGCAATGCATTGTATTGGAAATTTTAATATCAAAAATTGTACGTAGATATGTACGACGTAGAACGAGTTGGGTTGTTTTGTATTGGATGTTTATGTCTGATATATAATTATTTCCTTGTTCTTCATTTCATTTTGCTGTTGCAGTGTTTTGTAGACAAATAAACAAAAATCTTTATTTAGATAAGCAACAACAGAAAAACAAAATTGGTTTTTATTTTCAAATTTAATAAAAGGACCAGAAAAAGAGATCCATGGGCGACTTGGAAGGTAAAAATGATGATAATTTATTCTTATTACTTTTTAAAACATTGATGGTTAACTAGAGAAATGTATTGTTTAGTTTGTACTTTTTATTTATTTATAAGAACATTTCATTAAAATTTTAACTTTTTGGGTAGATTTTAAC
This sequence comes from Coelogynopora nodosa, assembly GCA_034780555.1. NCBI lineage: Eukaryota > Metazoa > Platyhelminthes > Proseriata > Coelogynoporidae > Coelogynopora > Coelogynopora nodosa. The sequence goes on along the minus strand of JAUZND010054142.1, from coordinate 8,685 downwards.
TTGGTAGCCATTGGCTATTTACGTAGAAGTAAATTATGAATAATAATGATTATTTTAAGTTTTATAAAGTTAAATTTAAACTAAGATGGGGGAAAATTGGTTGCAAAAAATTTTTTGAAAAAATTGTAACATTTGAACGTTGTATTTATTCTTCGTAAGTTACGACAGGCATGTAGGAATTTGTAAGCAAGGATCCTCCTATGAGGGATACATTTTTGGAACCATGGAAATTTATGTGAAATTTTTTTAATTACTCAGAATAAATTTATACTCTGGAAAATCTAGGGCGCCAATTGTCCCATAATGGGACTGAGTTACTATTTCATTGATATTTCTATGGTAATCAATGATAACTTACTATTTATAAGTTAGATGTGCACAGGTAATGAACTTGGGCTCACAAAATAGAAAATCATCTATTGAAATATTATCATGTAAAAACTTTCACCCCTAAATTAGAGACCATAGTGAACAGTAATTTCATCAACGAAACTTTATATTATAATTATAAATACGAAAATTAAAAAATGTTGATAAAAAATATCTCAACTTTTCGTTTAGCTCACTAGTTGTGGTAAAACGATTTAAAATATCGCCTAGTGATAAACAATTACTTAAATATTAAGTTAAACTTTTAACCCCATACGTATGCATACGTAGAGTGTTACACTCAAATGAACCCTATAATTATTATAATCATATTATAGTATAATATGATGGTAACGTGGAATTAATCCTACAAAATACAGCAGCATTTGTAAGAGTATTGTAAATTACAAGACACAATATGATTCGTAGAATCTACGACATCAGATACATCATGTGCATCAAACTTTCAACTTATCACATTATAAATTATTAAAAATTCCTTGGAAATATTTTTTAAACATTTTTTGTTACTCTTTCTATCTGAATTTGTGCAAACAAACAAAATCATGGTACAGTACAGTGTACACAAATTTTTTAAATTTATAACAATAGGAATAAAAGTTTGAATAATCTGTCCACCCATCTAGAATCTACATTCTAGATAACCAACGATTATTATTTACCTGTAATATGATGGTTGTGTGATACCATTACACAGTTGATACACAATGTAATTACAACCTACATGTTATCCGTACAACATAGCGCGATATCGATTCAATCCCAACAGTAAGTAACAACATTGAAAAACAAACAAACTTTGCTAAATATAAATACATAAATGTACATAAATTGTTTCGTTTTATAAAATATATGCAATGCAGATTCATAAGAAAAAAAAGACTATAGATATGATTCAAGGGCGGTTTTTGGGTATTTTTTAGATTCATGATACCCGATGGGTATGCCTGCGTGTGGTTTCAGTAGGCACCAGTTATTATTTGCAATTTAAATATTTATAATAATAATCAATTTAATAATTTTAACAAAAAAATTTTCGTTTGTCATAAATTTTATTATTGAAAAATTTGTTTTATACATATTTATAAATCATAATTCTGATAGAATTAATAGCACCAATGAAAATCTAGGTCCCATATTCTAGGACTCGTGTTCGCACTGTACCTTACATTATAATTTATAAATTTATAATAAATTATTTAAAAATTCCATTAAAATAAACCAACTAGTACTCAATTCATTGTCAGATTATTTTGTAAAATTGTTAACTTAAAATTTAAAGATGTATACTTTATATATAAAGTATATATTATATAACATTGTATACTTTTTTGTAATAATGTAAAATAGTCCAGCTCATGTACCCATTTCATACATTTTGTACATTGCAACCCATATTTATGACATGTATTACTTTTTTTCATTGTATGTTTAAAATTTAGAATACATAAAATTAGATTGACGTAAATATTATTTGGTTTACTTGATTTACATTACAAAAGTATTTTACGTGATTTTATTACATTTTGTTTTTCAAGTGTAAACTGAAGCGTACATTTCTGGTAGTTTAAGAAGTTGATAATTTAGATAAAAGAAAAAATAAAGTTGATTGGAAAAAAATGAGCAATCTAGATAATATGGATGGGAATGATAGAGAACCCACTCGATCAGTTGACTCTGCGCTCAACTTGGTTATCAAAAAGAATCGATTATCTGATATTTGTGAAAGTAAAAATTTTAAAAAAATTTTAATGTAAATATTTAATTTTTAAAAATAAATTTAGTTTTAAAATCGCAATCAAAGACACTGGCAAATGATGATATATTAGAGGCTGCTAAAATCCGTTTTAGAGAAAATCAAAAACCACCTAAAATCAAAACTCCAATACTTAATTTTAACGGAGAAGCTATAAATTATAACCTTTTAAATGCATTAAATTTAAATTCAACAAATTGCACACTGTTTTTACGCGATGAAGAAAAATTAAAACAATATCTCCATAAATTTAGCCAATTGTCAAAAATGTTTGCAGATTTGTCGGAAAATGGCAGAGATCCCCGGGTCGTAATACAACAACTGCTTGACAATGAAAAAAATGTACCATCTACTCATCTTCAACCAAGTGAATGTAGCAATAGTAATGGTAACATTTTACGTCAATTGAATCAAGTTGAAAGTTGTGCTACCCTAAGATTGTCGCCCTCTTTTTCTTCATATCAGCAGAAACCAAAGTATGCATTTCAAAATTTGTGCAGTTTGAATAATAATAATAATAGCAATGGAAATGATGTAAATAGTAATAATATAAACGTGGGTTTAAAGAGCTTTGGTAATGAGTATTTTCAAGGGAATGGAAATATTAACAATTATGTGGTTACAGATTGTAGTAATGGAGATGAGCGTATAGGAACGCCTGTTAATTGTTCTAATGCTAATAATGCTACGTGTAATTTAACTTGCGGGAAGAGGGTTTTGAGTTATTGTCAATGGCCCAATTGTAATGTGCAATTTATGGATATGGATGATGGATTAAAGTAATTTTTAATAACAAGTTTAGTTATTTTTAAAATATTTTTAAAATATTTTTCATATATTAAATTTAGACACATGTATTTGTGCCATAAATTCAATCACACTACTGTCAAGTGTTTAAGTGATCAAAAGGAAAAGATCAAAGACATGGAAATAATGCTTGAAAAGGAAAAGGGGCGATTTAGTTTGATGAAGAGACACTTGGAGTTTCTTAAAGCCATGGAGGACAGTCAAAATTACGGAAATGTAAATTAAAAGTTTATAAATATTTATAAAATTAAACATTAGCATAATCTATCTACCATTATGAACGAATCTCACCAATACTTTCCGAAAAAAAGTAAATTAAACGTGGAAATTGGTCGTGATAAACTGTCGAAATATAAATTCGCATCTCCTGAACAAAAAAATAGAAAAATCTACCTAGAGTCTGATCTTCGCCCTCCATTTACATATGCTGCCTTGATTCGCCAAGCTATTATAGAAACACCTTGTATGCAATTATCTCTTAATGACATTTACACTTGGTTTGAGAATAATTTTGTCTTTTTTCAGAAAAACAGGTCCACGTGGAAAGTAATATAATATATTATATTTTTTTAATTTTTTTTCTAGAATGCAGTACGCCATAATCTCAGCCTACACAAATGTTTCACGAGAGAAGAAAGTACCAAAGAATCCGTATGGATGGTTGACGATTCAGAATTCGATTCAAGAAAATCTCGACGTGTTAGTAGGTTTCTAAAACCTTCCACGAGTAGCACTGAAAACGACGACGAAAACATAGATGTCGAATCTGACCCTGCTCCGATCTTTAAACCTACACAGGCATTTGTTGATGACAAACAACAACAACAACAAAAACAAGACTGCAAAGTTTCTCCTGAAGATTTTAAGGATATCAAATTCAACACTAGCCAGACAAGTGTCAAATGAACAAATTGGCCGCACAGAGAAACCAATCCACTGGTTTTTATGTACATTTGACTACCTATCATTCTTTATAAATATGAAAATCTGTATATTATTATAATAAACGTAAAATGTTTGTAGTCAAATTGAATTTTTCCACGACAACATTACTAAAGTTGTTGAATAAAGTTTAAATTATTTTTAAAATAAAATGAAACGTCAGGCAGCAGATGATGACTTTCAAAACATTGCAGTCCCTGTTGATTTGGTTCGATATAGTGTAGGTCAAGTAATTTTACTAAAAATGCGCAACGACAGACTGATAAGAGGACGTTTACACGCCTATGATCAACACCTCAACATGATTCTTAGCGATGTTGAAGAAAATTCAATGAAAGGTATGAATAATTATATTCAATTATCGTTAAACGTTTAAACTAGCAAAGATCGACGACGAAACTTATGAACAAGTGTACGAAAAAGAAAAACGAAAAATACCCATTTTATTTCTCCGGGGAGACGGTATAATTTTAATTTCTGTAGATTCACCTACAAACGTTCACATGTAAAATTTAAATATAAAGGTTATTATTTACAATTCTCCATGTTGGTCCATTTTTATGTACTTTGAACAAGATTCTGCGGCAATTTTTCCAAAAACTACACAATCTAAAAGGCTGTTTCCTCCAAGTCTGTTTTTCCCGTGAATACCTCCCGTCACTTCTCCAGCTGCATAGATTCCTTCAATCGGTGAATCATCTAGATAATTTTAATTTTAAACGATTTATACAATAAAAGTTATACCTTCCGACAAAACTTGCGCATTTCCATTGATAGCTACTCCCCCCATACAATAATGCAAAACAGGAGATATCAATCCAATATAAAATTTACTATTCTCCTCTACATTTGGATAATCGACGTCAGAAGTTTGTACAAACTGAGCCATTTGATCAACAGTCAATGGACCAGACATTCGTTTAAATTTCACGTAGAAATTAATCACAGTTATTCCAAAACAAGCAGCATCCTTTTCAGAAATGATCAAATATGCCCCTTTTCTTCCGTCACTAGAAATTTCAAACCCATGCTCAAAAATTGCATTCGTAACCACATCCCTCTTTTCCAGTTCGTTTACAAACCTCTTGCCGTTTTTTAAAATCAATTTTCCTCCACAACCACGGAGACTTTCTGGAGCAAGAAAGGCCACATTACTGGACGCATCTTCCATGGTAAGAAACCCTGTAGGGTGTATTTGTATCTGGTCCATATCTACCATCTTGGCTCCTATACGTTTCAGAATTTTCATCCCATCGCCAGTCGCCCAACTTCCACTGGTTGTAGGCAGTTTGTATAATTTCTCAGCATATTTTAAAATGAGAGAATCTTCATTGCGATCATTTGCGAACCCCCCTGTAGTGACAATGATACTTTTTGATGTAACGTTAAATTCTCCTAAAGAGGATTTAGCAGTCATTAGTATGTTACCATCAATCTTCTCTATATTCGTCATTCTAACATCAGTAGCCAAATCAACGTTAAAATCCCCACTATCTACTTTTGACTTGATCATTTTTCTTAGCAATGTCATAATTGAAAATCCTAGAGGTTTTGGGTTGTTGTTTTCCTCGTCGGGTTTAAATTTGTGAGTTCTTGTGTTGGAATGTCCCCCTAATTTGACCAGTTGATCAAAATCAACTCCTAATCTACTTTCTAGAAAATTTACGGCATTGGGACTCGATTGGGTTAGTAAGTTTATCATTTTAATTCTTCCCAATTCTCCTGCAGATTTGTACGTATCCTTTGCAAATTGTAGTATTGAATCATCCGTTTTGAACGATTTTTGCAGCCTACTTTCAGCAGCATTTATCCCGGATGTAGCTTTAGCAGAATTTCCTCCAAGCCGACTTTCTTTTTCACACCAGTAAACCGAATGACCTCGTTCGGCTGCTACTATTGTGGCTACTGAACCAGCCAATCCACTCCCAACAATTATAACATTATACGATTTTTCACTAGAGTTTTTAATAAGAGACATGGTAAATAGGAATGCAAATTTATTGAAAAAGTATCTAGACATTTTGTTTATTTGACACAATTTACACAACAAAAATAAATAAAAAATATATATATTTAAATTTAACCAAACTTTATTTGGTTAAAAATTCTTTCAAGCATAAAAGAGCGTTTTTAACGCTTTTGTTTTTGCTATCGTCGTGGGATATTGTAGAGAGGCCGTAAAGAGTTGCTCTAAAATGACCCTTTATCTTGATAATTGTGATGAAAACTAATAAATATTTATAAAATGTGTCAAATTGACAATGATCATTGATCAATTTAAAAAAATCTTACAATTAACAGAATTCAGTTCCGATGTAAAATTGGTGAAAACGGCATCATACTTTTGTTCCTTACAAATGTTATTAAACAAGTCATTAAAATCGTCATTGAATTCATCTTTAGTTACGTAAAAAGCCCGTACTTTGTTTGCCTCTTCTCCTTCAATCATATGAACCAAGTTTACACAAGCGTCCAAAAAATGAAATTTGTCGTGTAGAATCATGTCGCTAATTGAAAAATCGTCCAGCTCTTCATCTGAAAATTCAACGTGATCACCTCCGTGAGTTTCATCAACTGGCTAGTAGTAATAATAAATTAAATTAATCGAAATGTTGAAAAAAACTACATTTTTTTTAATTTGTCGCTCGTTTACTTGTAAATTATTAACATTTATAACATTGTGCTCATTCATAATTTGTATTTTATTAATTTCAACCAATAATTGTTGACAGGCAAATCGTTTGGCAGTTTTTTTGTTGGAGGCTAATCCACTCCTTTTAATGTCAAAAATCTTGGCCACACATTCAAAACTGGGAGGATTGATGCATTTGTGGAAAAAGTTAAAATCAGGAGCGGGCCATTTTCGTTCATTGCAAATTTCAAAAATTTTCCCCACATCATTATAAGAAGTGTCGATAGCTTCTCTAATTAATAAAAATTTAATCAATTATTGTAATATATTACTCCAATATGATTCCACTCTCACCTTTTCCGTCCAATTTATCCAATACAATAGACGCACAATTTTGCCGTGCAGTTTTTTTGGTTGTTCCACTTGCACAAATTTCCACCTCTACGTATCGTAACTTGTACGTAAATAAAGGGTTGTGGGAACCACCTTCTTGTTTTTGTAACGTGTATTCTGGAACCAAATTATCCAGAAGCCCTTTTTTATACAGTTCAGAGCAAAACATTACAAGATTTCTGTAAATTCTGTCTATTTCAATATTGCACAAATCGACCAAACATGAACTTTATTTTAAAATAAAAATAAAATTAATTGAATTTTTGTCGTCATCTATTAACGTTATCTGGTTTAAACTAAAATTTAATTTGAATTTTGAAAAGGTACTTAAATAATGTTTTGACAACTGACCATATATACGCAGCACCACTTCATATTTATGGCTAGATCGCGTTTTACATTTGTAATTTACAAATTTACAAAATTTGTGCGTTTTTGTCTGCAAAATTTGAAGTTTCCATGAGTGCAATAAAGTTTACTCGATTTATTTTTCAAATTTATAAACACGTTTTTTTAAATTTGACATATTTTTTGCAAAAAACTATCAAATGGACGAACCTTCTGTTTTAGATCACGTGATATTATTTGTCAAAAAAAATAGATCAAATATTGTGACATATGATCAAAAACTGGACATATTATTAGTACAAGCAAAATTGCGACATGAGAATCACGAATTACGTAAAAAACATGGGACTTCGAGAAAAAGGTCATATTTAAACCCCAATAATAGAACTGCTTATCTTCTCCAACATCAACCAAATTTAGTTTCACAGGTATTGTATTTAGTTTACACATATTTATTTATTTACCTAGGTATGGAATACATTCGAAAAAGAAGGAGTCATTAAAGTGGCATCTAGTTGGTCCAGGCCTGATGTTGAATCTGATATTTTACGAGGATCTGACAAGAATGAAATAATTATTGGTCTAAGATTGTTTTTACGAGAAAGAAGGTTGCAGAAAGCAAGAACTGTATCTCGTGACGTTATGTTGTTCTTTTTAGAAAAAGGATATCTCAATTTTAATGTCGAAAATGAAAACGAGAGAAAATCTAATTTACGAAAAACCCAGAGATTTCTTTGCAAACATCAATATAAAAGGGGAATTAGAGGAGGGAAACATTCTATCGAACTCACACAAAGAGTAAGATACTTGAGGGATGAATATCTGAACAAAATGGTTTTGGCAAGAGGTCGCAGGGTGGTATATATGGATGAGTCATATATTCATGAAAATTACTCAAGCCACAATGACTCTCTATATGATGATAATGACGAGGATTATATTGAGCCAAGATGTAAATTCAAAGGCAGGCGGTATTGCTTCATTGCAGCTATATTGTCAGGAGGCACGTTTGATTTAGAGGATGAGGAAGCTCAGTTATTGAAAGACACGCTACACATTTTTGTGGGTGGCAGAACTGCCGATTACCATGGCATGTTTGATTCTACTTACTTTATAGCGTGGTTTGGTAAATTGCTAAAAGCCTTGGAACATAAAAATGTCACCAATGCTATCATAGTTCTTGACAATGCCAAGTATCACGCAACGTTACCTACCGACACGCCAAAAAAAGGGAACAAAAAAGCGGACCTCGAGAGGTATTGTGTTGAAAAGGGTATTACTTACAGCAATAGAGATCTAAAACCGGTCATTTGGAATTCAATTGAAAATTACATCAAAGGTCACGTAAAGCCTGTAATTGTCAGCATGGCTAACGCTAAAGGTCATGATGTCTATTATAGTCCTCCGTATCATTCCG
>JAUZND010054131.1:0-19051 GCA_034780555.1 Coelogynopora nodosa | reverse complement strand
AAAGGGCCAGAACTGATGAAGGAAAATGTGAAAAGGACAAGAACTACAATAGTAATGCTTTAATTAAATTTGTTCTTAACTGTTATTGATTGGCTCACATTAATTTCTGCAAGAAAGATGATCGCATGTCTTACTACCAAATATTATTCCACTGTGAAGATTATACTACATATTTGTAGAACTCTTGTTCACACCTTCAGTTTTGACACAAATTGTTTGGCTAGTAGATATCTGGGTAGGCGACCTGTTTAGATGATCAGGTCGCCCGGGAGGACGACCTTAATAAAAAAATTAATTTCCACCCCTGGAGATAGCATGAAATGTATGAAACAATGTGACTTCATTGTTTAGGAATGGTCCCCACACCAACAGACACTGAGTTAAAATCCATGCTTGTGTTGGGCTGTGTCTGGCACATAAATATTTGTTGCTCTAGGGGTGCAGTTGGCCAGCTGGGATTAGAGAAGTTTTATGTACTCATGCTAAAAGTCGAGTAGATGAGCGCCTTGTTATTGAAGGGGACTGCACTTAAAACAAAAGAATAGAAAACAACAATTTCACTAGGCCTATATGCAATTTGATATACTTGTCACTTGGACTTGTAATGAAGTAGATATTTGACTAGTTACATAGTTATAAATATGAATTCAAGGGGAATTTTCAAATGTTTTATTTATAAATGGTTAGACCTGACAATGTTCCAATTATTGATTTATGTTGGTAGATATGCATCACACATAAATGAAAAATATAAGGAAGGTAGACATATTTAGTTACCAAATCAACAAATACATAATATACAATACAATATGATGTAGATATTTTGCAATTATATTTATATTCTAAATACTAAAAAAGAGTAAATGAATCAAATTATATATAATATATAGTAAATATTATATTAATGTGTAATAAATATTTCTTCAATTTAAGCACTATTTAGCATATGCATTATGAATTATTTTTTATCATTTATTTAACTGTCTCAATAGTTTTTTTTTCAATGGCTTTATAATTCTCACAAACATTTCGGTGACAATTTACAATTATTTGGCATTCTGAACAAACTCAGAATAGTTGCTAAACACTCGACAGACACAGCTGTCTGCCAGGGAGAAATAAGGTACACTGCTGGGATTCGAACCCGCTACCTTCACACATAATCACCAGCGCCTTAACCGACTGGGCTACCTCACCGTCTGACAAAACGTCGTGTCTAGAAATCGCCGATGTGTGTACAGGAAATCGTGTTCTTTTTTTGTTGTAGTAATATGACCAACCTCCTTTGGCTTGTTGACGATATTGACTATTATTCAAAAATAGCTCGGGAATGGGAGTGGCCGAGAGGTTAAAACGCCCACCTTCTAACACTCCTGTTCCTGGCCAGTAACCATACTAGTCGAGAGTTAGCTACACTTAATGGGTTCGTTTGGAAGGAAAAACTTTTTGAAACTTTGTGCATCTGTCTGTTAGATTAAATGTAATCATGCATTTAAAAATTCCACCAAAATCAATATCTAAAATTCTACAAGCATTATACAGAAACGCTCAAAAAAAACTATCAAGACATTAAATATTCAGGCAATAAAAGCAAAAAATAACATAATATTATAATAATACAATTTAGAACATTAATTAATACAGCACACAGGCAATCTATTCTTTGAATGATTTTACGGAGGAATCGATTCTACTCCTCCGATCTAATAAATCTTTAAAGTAAATCCATTTTCTAGTACGATATACCTGTAAAACTGTCCCATATAAAATATATGTTGTCTGTAGTGGTCATTTCTATAACTCCTATGTCGCACATAATATATTCGTCTTTATGGAGCGAAAAATTGTGGAAGATTTCAAGGTTAGCAATTTATTTTGATAATTTATCAAAAGCAAAAACATTATTACTAAATTTTTAATTTAGTTGTCATATCAATCCAAATAAACTTGACTATTTCAGTTATTATAAAATTATACGTTATGCTGTATTAAATGATTTAAAAAAATCTCGGAAGAATTTTCAAATATTTTAAAACTAATTTATTTTGAAAGTTATAAATCAATTTAATTTTTAATAAGAATTTTTTTTGTATCTATTAAATAATTTAAATATTTATTAAGATTATTTATTTGTAAGATATAAATAGCATAAAATTAACTCCCAGATATTGTTTTCTATAGATATTCAACAGAAATACAAATAATGGCGTTCGAATTTTCTTTCTGCTATTTGGTTTGTTTAATTTATTAATAAATCGTTTACTGATAATTATATTTTCAATGACTCATTCTAATTCAGACAAACTCGTATTAAAACGTATTAAGTTATTTTCTGTTTTAAATTTCTTGTAAACATTAGAGTAATACAATATTATGAACACCGAATTTGTTGGTACACATCACCAATAATTGGCCCGTATATATTTCAATATTTTATAATTGATGCATTCACATTTTTGTAAATCACTCTTTGCCGAAATCATTTCTGTGTAATTTGGTTCCATCTTTTGTAATAATTCGCCAAAAATAGAACAATTCTAAACACGTACCCCAGTGAATTGAATGCAAAATCAGATAGAAAAAACACTTAATAATTGTGTAACTTAATGAAGGTACATTTCTCTGAATTAAGCCACCCTCCAATCACTGCACCATATTGAACAGGTGTGAGGCCTCCGCAAGTAGCCCGGACAAACCGGCAACTTCCACCGTCCACGGACTCCAAGACTCCACCACAGATGATGGATCAGCTGGCGCTCTCGAGAACTTCGGAGATTCATCGTTGGGGCGTAAGGCAGAATCGTTCGCTCGCGAAATGGATTCAACCAATTCCAAGGTGAGATCACTATGGATTTTGTATGATATTGATATATATAGGTATTAATTAGTTAATATATTTTGCAATCAATTATATGTCAAACATCAATTTATAACAAAACAAAAAACAGACAAAAATGTTAATCTATTTTTAAAAAATCAGCTATTTTATAACCTAATCAACGTTTTTTTAATTTAGAAATGAAATTGAGTTAGTTTTAACTGACGGAAATGTTCAACACTTCAAAATATAATTTACGATCATATAAGATATATAATTTGAACAATTAAATAATTTTAAAAAGAGCAAAAATAGTGTTCCTTCATAAATGAAACATTTACATCGTAATAATAACCATATGGCAACCAAAATACACATTTGAAATTAGTAATTAAAACAAATTATTCATGTGACTGAAAATGAAACATCCGGATAAAAAGAGATATTATGTTAGTTATATATTAGTTATAAAGTTTTGCTGGCAAGTTTTGCATTAGTGTCGTTTAAATGTGATACTTATTTTCAACGTCAACACGAAACATTGAAAAACCAACAAGTAATTTAAGCTAAAACATTATTGCGAATTTATTCTGTAGTTTAAATAATTGTTTCCATGCACATTTGCCTTGAATTTCTGTGAACTATTTATTTTTGGTTTTTATTCTATTGTAACATTTGCTAGTTGATATTGAATATAAATAAGAGCTTTCATATCTAAAGAAACGTGATTACTTTGAAGATTTAAACAAAATATTTACAAATATCTTATATGTACCAATCTCTCATCTGAGGAGGTCTGTTTTAAAATGCAAGCGTGCAATTTATTGTATTTATTTGTGATCATATAACACTCCTCATGTTTTACTAAAAGTTCAAAGTCAACCTGCTGTTTTTGACATTTCTATAGTTGATCTCGTTATACCTTCCCCTAATGCCAGAGAACTACACAACTATTCTGTGGCGATATTAATTGGCAAATTCGCTATCCTATTTTCCCCTCAATTGCTCTAGTTTACCAGCAATATTTTATATGTTATATTCTGTTTCAAATTTTACAAAACAATAAGTAATGTGCTATAAATGTTGTTTTCAAGATGAGTAGTCTAATGGATTTTCTTTATCTAAATGTGAATTTAAAATAAAATGAGAACAGCTGTATTTCTGAAAATTTATTTGTTCTGCCAATTCGTTTTTTATTGACAATTCGTTCTTTATTGACATTATTCAAGAACACGAAATGCTGCTCATTTTAATAAGTCTAAAATTGTATGTTCGGATAAATTCACAGCATGAACTCACTTTTATACGTTAGTTATATTTGGTTCAGAACCTAAAAACCCTAAACTTAAGAGAATATTGTTTGAATAGTAGTCTATAGACGTTGATTGAGTAGACATGCTTTCATAAAAACTACTTTTTTTATATTGTTACTAGCGTACTGGCCGTCTCCGACTATTTCGGATTTCCGCTAAATAGATTGGTTCCGCTGTTTCATCCGCGGGTTCTTTATTTGTGTTTTCTAATTCTAAGTCATATAATAATATAACTACTAAAACGCAATGAAAATGAATACTAAAAATAAAGTATTATATTGCATACATAATTCAAATTAGAAATCAGAAATGTTCTCAACTTAACATATAAGTATCTTTGTGTTCTTTGGTTTAACTTGCATTGACACCCAAACCATGATACACGAATTAAGATGTATGTAACCAGACGAAGTGTAGTGTCAATGTCTTTAGAAATACAAAACTAATAGTAGGACGATGATTTTACACCGATTATTAACTATAAACTAGTATTAGTTACTTTGAGCACAGAAGACCGAAAGGTGAGATTATATCACAAGAGATGACTACTTTATTAATTACCAATAATCGATATAGTTTTATTCTGTTCCGTGGAGGGAACTAGTATTTTTATCAGTGTAACGCAAAATGAGTGAATTGTATAAATAACAAAATACAATGTGTAACCAAATTGTTTATTGCAATTCTGTCTATATATATATGATCTCCCGCTACAGCTAACCAAGCGCATGAGCGGCCTCCACGAATCCCGGCTAGCCTGGCAACTATTCGACAAGGAACGCGAGGACTTCGCCAAATGGCTCCAGAACCAGAAGGAGACGGCGAGAGATCTGCTCCAGATGGAAACAAACACAGCCTCTCAGCAGGACAGAAAGCGGGTCATACTCGAGGTAAAATGTATATAAAACTTAACAATGACTTACAAAATATCGCCATTTTTCTTTTAAGCTGATTTGTACTATAGCTAGTTATAGAATACTTTAAGTATGTTACTTGATTTGTCGGATCAATATTGTATTGTAGAATCATATTTAAAAAAGAAAAAATATCTTTTTACGGCGGTTAATTTTACAAAAATCATTGTTGCTTAGTTATATATTTCTTTATTATATTGCAATTTTATTGGCATACTTTGTATTTTGTTCTATTTATGCACCGTATGTATTATTTTTATTTGATATCTGTTTCCATAACTATAGTAGTTCTGCATTCTTAAATATGTTTTAAAGAATTAAAAGAAAGCAACATTTTTATTAATAAATTCAGCGTTCTATTTTCCATAATAATATAATGCATACATTGTGGAAGTATTGGAATGCAATACATTAATAGGTATCGTTTTTAAAAATTGTGTTAACAGTGACAAATTACTTTTCAAATTAAATGATATATAAAGCATTCCGTAGTAGAAGAAAGATATTTAATCAATAGAAATCATGCAATAAAACTTTTAATTATTTAAATATTATTGTTTAAGTTATCAATTAATACCCACGCTTGCAATTATCTAAAGATTGTTTATACTCGGGTTACTCTACAATTAGCCTGAGGTAGCTAACAACACAACCCCAAGCTTGACAATTCATTTGACAACATGTTGAATTACCGATGCTGCCTACAAATCTTGCCCAGGAATACGCCACCGGTCTTCAAAGGGGGGACCAAACGCTGAAAACACTGACGAAGCGACACGCCGAACTGGTGGCTAAACACCCCACCGTGGTTGACGCCCGCCTGTTGGCCCTCTCCAACGGCTACGACCAGCTGGCCGACACGATTCACAGGCGGCGGCGACCCACCAGCGGCGACCCACACGCCTTCACCAACGGCGGCGGGTACGACATCTACGATGGGGTGGAGAGGATGGAGAGGATAGTGCCGACAAGGGTGGCAGCTGTATCTGCTGCTGCCGAGAAAGTAGGCGTTGGGAGAGTGGCTTGGAGCAGTCCGTCCGTAAATGTGATTCTATAATAAACGTTCCTTTCTGCTAATCGGGTACTTTATTAAACGTCTAAACCAAATTCTTTTTATTTTTAATTTACACCCAGTTTCTTTTATACGTTCTCCCCCCGACCCACTGTCTTAATTTACTACTTTATTTACATATTTTATAATTATATTATATATTTATGAATTAAATATTTAATAATACGTAATTGTATTTCGCTTATTTAAAAAAATTATTATATATAAAAATATTCACGGTTTTTAAACAACATATTTTAAACATAATTTATATCAATTTTACCCCTTACAATAATGAAATGTTAAAACCAAATCTGCCCAAAAGGGGGGGGGGGGTGTGAATTCCCCCCTCCTACCCCTGACGAAATGGGATTGGAGGAGGAAAAAAAAAATTTAAAAGGTGGAGGTGGAGGGAGAAAAGATAAAAGAAGGGAAAGGGGAGTTAAAAAAGAGGAGTATGGGAGGAAAAGAGAGAGAGAGTAGGGGGGTTCAAATTGGAATCCCCCCCCTAAAAAAACCGTTGGATAAGTTTGGTTGAAACCCATTTGTCTTAACATCTCTGGTTTAGAAATAAGAAATACGCGGCTTGTAACATGCTGCCGAATCTCTTGTAACCACTATGCTGTAAAGGAACCGCAATATATTAATACATTTAATATAATAATAAATTTGATTACTATTGTATACATAAAATTTGAATCTGTATTACAATAAAATATTACGAAATATCAATTAGATTAATTTTATTGCGAATTTTAAATTGTGCACCACTTCATTATTACTTATGGTGGCATATATCGGAATTGAATAATCAGAAATAGATTAATATAAAAATAGTAATAATCAAAAATGCCATTACTAACTCAATATTCCATTAAATTCCTAAAATGTCAATAATTTCGCAAAGGGTCTGTTTCGTATTTATTCACACTTACTGTTCATTAGATAAGTCAATTGTATTTCTTGTTTCAATGATGGTTTACATGTAGAATTTTTATATGTATAGATTAAAAAACTTAAACTTAATATCTTTCGTTAAACATTCGTTTAAATATATGTGTGTGCAATGTGATTAGTGGAAATTTCTACCGATATAAAATACTAATTATTTTCCTAAATTTCATCGTACAATAGGCCATGGAACACTTTATACAATATTAATGTATATATTATGAATTAATTATTTAACATTATTATGGTTTTACTTGATAACTTTTTGCTTTATTCAAGTATTTTTCCGCTAGTGATGTTTATTCCAAATTATTTTTTAATTGTTTAAAATTGTGTTTTATTCCTGTTATTCACCACTTAACTATACGATAAAGAAATAAATTTCCGGCTAACATGGAAAACTGACATATATGACCTCCTTTACTGGCTTCCCTATGTGTGTGTAACTATGCTGTTCTTTACTGTTCCCTATTCGCCTATATGACTAGATCTAGCTGTCAACTTTACAACTGCTTATTGGTATTTGTGAGAACATAATAAGTCAATCGTGTGTATTATAATATCCATTTACTTCATTAATGTTGTAAATATTTAATTTAACTAATGAATCCCTTTCTTCCTATCCTTTTTCAGCCATCAAACCATAAACCGGTTCTGCCTTCTGTGAAAGGTACGTGCATTTGTGTCGGTGTAATCCTCATATATTCCATTAATTATCTTCTTTGTCATATACTTCAATGTATATAGGGGGGAGGGGAACTTTAGTACATTTGACTTATACATCAAGAATATAATAAGTACAAGTAACATGAGAAAGTATAACATATATTATATAGTTATAGTCGAAGTATATCGGTTATGAATTTTAAAATCTTTTTATTCCTACCTGTATAAGGTAATGTACTCCCCGTTTTTTAAAAAGAATAATTTTTATAATAATATTAATATGTAATTTACATATGTTTATTAGCGCTTTAAATCGTCCGTAGATGTTGATATCGATTTACAAAATTTTAAAAATTGCTCACATAATTTATACTTCTATTTGAACATTGCTCAAAACTTTGTTTAACTAAAACGTAACGAGATTGTAAATAACAAAATGAACTTTATTGTTTGTTTTAAATTCATTATTTATAAAAAGGTTCACTATATATAGTACAACACATGATTTAAATTATTATTTGACACATTCGAGGCGAGTTTCAGCCTCTTTATTTTGCTGGTATTATTAAAATTAAATTATAAAACCGTTTCTAAATTTTGTAAGATACTTTTAATTGTTAATAATTTTATAACATGTATATATATGGAAAATACGTACTTTATCGCAACGGCTAATTTTGTATATTATAATACATCATTATTATAATTAATTTAATTTTTTGACGTATTTAACTGTGTTAAAATATTAAAATGAATGTACTTATTTAGCTCAGAGTTTCATATATAAACCTATATCTTCTATAATATCTTCACGTTTTGAAGTTATACTATATAATTGAAGCTGAAACGGAAATCAGACTTATTTATTAATCAACATTAAAATTAATAAGTACATCAATTCAGAACTGTATCCAACACACCCTAATCCTATATCATCCCAAAAACGTACAGTTTTGCAATGCAAATTTCATTACATTTCCTATTTAAATCCTGTCCCAAAAATAATTCAACTAACGTGCAACCCTCTGCATATCTCCATTATGCAATACATGATAGTCAGATATTATCGCACACATTTGACTGCAGCCACGCACTTCGATTTTTCTCCCCTCCACACACCTGTTCCCCTAGACTACGGGCTCAGGAACAGTGGAGGCAATGCCGGACTCTCCAAACGGTTCTGGCCTTACGATAGTTCGTCCAGAAATTCCCAGTCCCGGACAGCACACCTGGTTGAGTCAGCCGAATTTCGGCCAATTAGCGGGGCCGACTCGTACAACTCGGTGCGTTCTTGTTCATATAGGCGCCATCGTTTGAGGTGTATAGATAGCTATAATAGGAAAACCGGTGTAGCAGGAGGGGACTATTTTGGACACCCCTATTTAGCAAAGGAGGAGCTGACAGAAGTGTATGCGGTGTAACAAATACAAGTGAAAAATAGTCATATTTATATAAGTAGAGTAGTATAGTCGAATGGTTAACATCTCTGCCTCTAAACTTGAAGGTAGCAAATTCCATTTGCAGCGCATTGAATTTATTTTATCGCTTGGTTGAGATTGTAATGATTTATATAATTTTTCGTCCCGAGGTCTTACGAAAATATTCCCATTTATTTTTATTTATAGCCTAAAAATACAGCCTTGATAACTTTGATTGTATTTTCTATTTTTCCGATAAAAGATTTGATTTAGTAAAACAATAAAAGGTATTGTCTTTGATCGAAATACTCTTTAAAATGAGCTGATAAAGAAAGTTTAATTTTAGGCGAGAAAGGGATGGTGAAATTTAGCCTGACCTAGTGACAAAATTTGATAAAAAGTCTCTGATTATGCTATTAAGAACGGTGGTATTATTTTGACCTAAATGTTCACCATGTTTAAATTATTTAGTCAATAAAATTAAAGTTTTTAAGATGTACATAAAGAAATCATCCTGATGTTTTTTTTATCTTAAATCAATGTATAAAGTGTGCTTCCCTAAAAGGGGCAAATTGTTAAAGTGATATCCAATTTTTGACTAATTATTTGAATTCTTACAAATTTGGAGACTAAGGCATTAAACTAGTAAAGGGGATCATTTTGTTCGGCAATTAAAATTTTTGGGCAAGCCACACACCGAAGGATGAAATTGATTGTTTGGATATTATTTATTTAGCATTGATCAATTTTTCCACATTCAAGATGTAGACTATTTACTTTTCTGTGTATAAAACTGAACGTTCCCAATTAAATGCTATAATCTCGATGGGAATATTGAACCTTAATGTTTTATACGTTTTCCACAACTTTCATTTATTGTCTTACATAATATGGTCAAAATATTAAATCACAATAAAGTCCCAAATTTTGTAAAATTTCGGATGTGATAGTTCCCAACATCAGTCAGAAAATAGTTTATTATTTGGCACTTATTGAACTAATCATTTTCCGTTAATATATTTATATTAATATGTGTCAATATTTACAATGTTTACAATAAAAATGTTTATAATATTCGTTTCACTTTTCATTGTTGTGGTTTGTTTGTTTCTTAATATCAGGAAATGTCTTGTTTGGTAAATCGATTTTTTTTACTGTTAACATCGCACAATAAATTTAGTTTGAAAAGCACCTCACAAAAACTATGCATCTGTCCATTGAAAAGTCTCTATGAATTCGGTTGTCCTATTTTTTTCTCCAAGTTCAATTGAAAAGTGATCATATTTTAAAAAATGAATAACTTTTAAATATGTTATTTTTTGCAAAAATTATATTGAAATCATAATTATTTTAAAGTAAGTTATGGATTTAAAATGTTTCTTCCTTTCAACGAAGTGTGTTAACTGGGTAAATTGATTTTTAATCGCGTTTGATATAATTTTATATTAATTATAATTAATTTAAGTAAAACCAGAATACTCAAAATCAAAAAATATTAACTCTATAATTTCATTTGTATATTTTTTACCACCAACGAAAAAGGGTTTTCTCATTTAATAGTATCAATTGTCCTGGTATATATATATATATAACTACTATATCTTATAGACCATTGCATGTTCCATAACGTTATCATAAATTGTCTCATAAACTTTCAGCAGGCTCTATATGAACTAACCGATAACAAATTATCAATTATTTTATGTTAGCTGTGTGTTGTTTGGTGGCTTTAGCAGTGTCCTTTAATCTCTTATTAAAATAATTTTCATAGTTATTTGTATTAAAATGTTTCTTTTGGTTTCAGGAGAAGGGGGGGGGGCTGATAAACATTTTAATGGTAATCGTGGCATACCTTCCTCTACTACTTTATTGAGGGTGTAAAAGATTAGCAGGCATAAACTACCGAGAAACTCGTCGCTACAATGTAATTTCCATACTTACTTTCTCCCCCTCTCTATATATATATATATATATCTAGGAGCAAGAATTGAACAGTTACGGCCCGATGCGAACATCCGACAGAGGCACCGACGACTCCACTCAGACAACAAAGTCAAAGTACCTGCGCGCCGACGCCCTCAGAACGCTGCTCAATACTGTCAAGGAGATGAAGGAAGAGATTTCCAATGCTCCCTTGGCTAGGTGACCGACCTAGTTTTGCCCTTGATTTTGTTATGTTTTAAAAAAAGTTATAAATCAGATCATTTTACCATGATGACGTTCGATGACGTATTTTGGACAACTCTGCTTTAGATTCTGTGAGATAGCCCTGTACTTTAAGTTACAATGCGGTGTAATGTTCTTCCGTTATATTATTTAATTTATTATTAGTAGCCATTTAAATGTTAATAAAGTCATTTTTTATTTGTTAATGTGTTTTAATTTAAGGAAATTAATTGATTTCTTATTTTAGTAATAATTTACCCAATTCGTGAGTAATTATATGATACTTAACAGATACTTATACAATTTTACTTAATTTCTAAATTCATTCCGTATAATTAAAACTACTAAAACTGACTGTGTCGGCCTTTCTTATAGCAATCGAAAGGAGTCCCTTGACAGAACCCGACCGTCAGCCCAATCGTCCTTCTACGAGCCAAGATCACACCAACAACAGACAAGTCAACACCATCGCCCCCACCATTCGGAAACACCCACCCGGCAGCATCTGCCCCCGGTAGCACCACCCCTCCAGTACGAAAGAACCTACGACTTCCTCTACGAGCCCATCTTCTCGCCCAACAAGCCCTCGCAAACCGCACTTACCTCTTCCGCCGCTCTTCGAGTCAGCCAGGCCAACCGCAGTCGATCCGCCGCTGCAGCCGGCTTCGAGCCCCCCTCCTCCAATCGGAAGAGCAACAAGACCGCAACAGAGGCGTCTCGACCACGTGATATCGACGAAATCGAGGAGACGATCGCCGAAGCGCTCTACAACTCAGCCGCCAACTCCAGGCCAATTAGGGCGAAAACGGCAGCCGCGGCGACGCTTGGTGTCTCTCCGCCGCAGCCGCGTCGATCAGCAGCCGGTGACGACAGCGCCACCGAGTTTGTCGGCAACTATTACGACCGAATGCTGGAGGACGCGGGCAACACGAAGCGAGCAGCATTGCCACAGCAACAGCGACCGGAAGTACAGCTGCTGCATGACGGACATGATGGCGGCGGCTGTGGCGGTAGCGCGCGAGAGAGTCTGCGCGAGAGTCTGGAGAAGGCGTCGAGAACGGCGCAGGAGTTGAAACGAATGTCGCTCAGTCTGAGACGGTTGAGTCGACATTAGACTCTACTATACATATGTGTGTTTGTTTCTATTTTTAGTTGTCATATTAAAAATGGTGTCAAGGGCAAAAGATGTGATATTTTTTGACTTTCAATAGTCATGACTATTTCTGCGCGATTGGCAGTAGATATTGTTGTTGCCATTCATGCTATACAAAAGAAACTTTGTAGTGAATTTCAAATTATATAGTGTTTATTTTTAATTGATTGCTATCTGAACATTTTAGAACGAATTATTTTGTGCATTATTTTTTTAAACGGTATAAACGTGCCAAGATTGTAACAGGACCAGGGGTATGCTTATATTTTTAGCTAGCTGAAAATCTTAAATATCGTGGAAAAGTTTGGCTTATATTAAACATTATGAAGCTTATAAAAAAATACTAAATATTTATCACGACAAAATCTTAGAATATCATAATCGTATCATAATTATTTTAATTATGCTTTTATATTGTTATTATTATATTGTATTTGTTCGAATAAATGAGTGTCTCGTTAATATATTTTAATGTTTAGCATAAGATTTATAAATATAGGTGCATAGTATTGTTATGTACATAATACTGTTTCTATAGTATACATTTTAAATCTCCCTTTCTGGTCCATAGATTTTTGTAATTATTTCTTTCTTTCTTTCTTTTCCTGCCACTCAGATTCGTATTTGCTCAAAAACAGTGTTTGTTTCATAGCAAAAATTTTATAAAAGGACAATTTACTTACCAATGATAGCGTTACTCAATAAAACCGATCGCACATGTATTTTTGTTCTGCACATTATCCGGCTCGTTTGTTGATTTGGAATGTAGCCATATATTTAACATCTGAACTCTAAATTATCCTTGTCAAGTCATATTTTTACTACAGATGTGTTATTTGCCCATATATAGCTGCGTGTGCTAACTTTTACTACATAGTAGGCGCGTATATATATATTTATATATATGACATTAACCTTGATTTTAATAATGTATATGGGTCTATATAAATGTGTGTTCATTTATAACTCACAGATTGAGATATTTTAACTGATTAGGTTAAGCCATAGCCTACATACTTTAAAATAAGATTTATTGAATTACAATTCTTGTTTTTATCATATATACCATTTTTATGCAATAAATGTAATCTAATTTACATATATAATAATATAAATGTATATATAATAAAATAAAAAAATGAATTCTAATTAACCTACCTGTTCTTTGTATAGAATATAATGTGGTTTATAAATATATTTAAAATTAATAATGATATGTTTTGACTTTTATATATTTAATGTATTAATTATATATAGGTGATACAACAAAATATGCATAATAATATATTGATAATATATAAGATAATCAATAAATCAATAAAGTGATAATCAATAAATCAATAAAGTGATAATCAATAAATCAATAAAGTGATAATCAATAAATTTTAAATAAAAAAATAGTTACTTTTAGAAGACGTGCTAAGAATTGATTACCATGAAATTTAAGGTTGTAGTTACTATTATTCTAAGAAGAATTACCTAATTTATATACATACAACGAATGCATTAATGCATGTCTTTTTTAGATTTTTAGGAATTAGTTTGTTTTACAAAATTCAAACTTTTAAAGATTATTTTCATTTTTTAATAATCAATTTCAGTGCTTATCTCATCATTGAAGAGAATTGCTTAGTTATTCAAATATTGTATTAGTAGTATATAAGTTTATAGAAGTAATCTCCGTGAATGACTCATTGCTAAATCATATGATCTTAAAGGTAAACCATACTACATAGTTTATATATTATAATAGTACATACATAGACCATGAGCTGTTGGTAAATCTCAAACTGTGACAAAAAACTACAAGAACTCTTGTTATATACCAGTTCCTATCGAGATTTTGTAAAATAGGAATTTATATAATACAGCTAAGGAATCTGGATCCATATATAGATGTTCAGGTGTACCTGCCACTCTTTCAACTTTTGCTATATGTTATTAAATATTGTTAGTAAAAAACAAATGGAATATCTGATGCTAGATGGTTCAATTGTTGATGGTAGAAACATAACTCTCTATCCAACACTGTAATTGTATTCTTCTTTTTTATAAAATATTCAAATAAACATTTCAAATAACGATAACCATTATTTGTTGAATTTAAACGTTGATGGATAATATTATGTAATACTTCTTCCGTATACAAATTAATATAAATCTACTAGAAATTGTCTGTATATTAAATTTTTTGATAATATATTTGATAAAATAAAATAAATTTAAAGGCCCTTTTTTGTATTTTGTTAACATTAATTCGGTTTACATTATATCTTTAGCAATTGGTTTCATTAGTCTGATTACGATTCGGTAATTCTTATATTGATAGATATGATGTAGGTGACATATTTGATATATTATGTAATTATAGCTGACAAAGTTTACATAAATAGTTTTAGAAATATATTAATAGTAAAAAAAAAATTATATTCTGAAAAAGATGATCAAGTTTATCAACTACTACAAATAAGAAATTACCTAATTTCTAATTGTATTACGAAGATGCTGGATTTTGTGTATCAATTAATCCATACTTTTTAACATGTTCAAAATAATTTCAGTTCAATTTAGTTTCGTTTCATATGAATTAAATTTCGAGAGATATTTATTTCTCACTAACCCTTGTCAATAAGACTTTTA
This sequence comes from Coelogynopora nodosa, assembly GCA_034780555.1. NCBI lineage: Eukaryota > Metazoa > Platyhelminthes > Proseriata > Coelogynoporidae > Coelogynopora > Coelogynopora nodosa. The sequence goes on along the minus strand of JAUZND010054131.1, from coordinate 3,961 downwards.
TAGTAAACTAAAATTTCTGAAGTTTAAACTTATTCCTCAATCACAATTATATATACACGGTTTCATTTAATTGCAGTTCACATTGCTTTCAAAATTATCTCTCTCTAATTTTTTGCAACATTAATTAAAGTATCCTATAGGAGAACGGAACTATCAGGATATATCAGGATATACGTGTCTCGATAAAAATAATGAATAATGTTTCCATGCCCCGTTTTGACAGTAAATTTATCAATCATGCGATTCACGTTTGAAAGTGTATATCTAATTAAAATAGTAGTGTACAAATGTTTTACTTTGTTTTATTAATAAATTGTTGAAAATTAAATTGACCTAAAAAGTCAATAATTATATTAGGTTTTTTATAAATTATTTTTTATCGAATTAACTAAAAAATATTAAAAACATATTTCATTAATAAGTGTTTCGGTATCATATATGTTTAAGTCATAATGTGGCAGTAAATTGTGTAATTCAATTTAATTTACTGAAATAAAAATGTCACAAGATTTTTAACTCTCCCTTTCTAACCGCCAATTTAACACAACTTGAGATATTGAATTTTAGAAATTGTTGCTCTATAATTATGTAATTATGTAATTATTTTCTCTATCGTTTCATATCTTCAATCAGGCAAAATAATCTCGTTTAAAATGTGTCAAATACAACGGATACCGTCGGTAATCTTTCCCCTCTCTATCTCTCTCTCCCTCTTTTCGCTGCCTCCTTAAATTCTTAAATTCTCGTTTCTTTTTTCCTCACACATTGCGGCGTTTTTCTTTAAAAACTCTTGACATTTTGATAGCAAATTATAAAATCGATCTTCATTTATTGTGCGCTTGATCGTCGGTGTAACTGACATGACGCAGTGTAGTCTGCACTGCATGCCGCTACAGGATGCCAGCCACAGACTTCAAGCCGTATTAAATACTCTGGTTTAGAATTGTAAGTTCTGACAGTCTTGGAACACTAACAAAAATAGCCAATCTTAACAACGACATTCTGTGTTTACATCACGGAGATTCTATCACACCATTAGCCGGACAAACGATTGATCGTAATATGTTAAAATATATAAATATCCTCGTCTATTTTAGACAACGGGTAAACAAACGTACGATCGTTTTTTCATGGAAATCAACAACTAATATTAATTAATTAATCACTATCCTTTTTACTAATAAAGAATTGTTTAAAATTATTATAAAATAACATTAATATCAATTGAATGTTTCACGTCGTTATACATTCTTAATAAATAAAACCAATTTTCAAAACTTTTAATTAAGTCTACTTCTTTTTATTGTTTTCTTCTTTTTTCTTTCTTCTTTCTTCTTCTTCTTTCTTTTATATGCCAGTGAATTCAAAAATTGAGCACTATTTATCATAGGAGTCATTTCTTTAAGCCAATCTAATCAAGTCTTATCGAATCTAAGCCGCCGTATTCAAGATGTTAAAAACTCTTTGGAATGCTGCATTACTTTCAGGTCTAATAAATAGGACGCACTTTTTCACGTTCAACTCATTCATTTTACCTTTAGAATAAATATAATATAGTCTAATTTTATAATCTAAACTTATGTAAAAATTTTATTATACTGAAAATTAATATGGTTAAATGTTCAGTTAATTGTGTGTGAATCATATATGTATTATACATGATCATTTTCATTTAAACGTAATCTTGTATATTTTAAAAATAATTCATTTGGTAATAATATTTTTATATGTTTTTTTTAAAACCATTCCTTTTGTCAGACAGAATTTTCACAATAATGTTCAAGCTAGCTTAATTTACCTTCAAAAACTTATAGAGAGTTCAATTTTTTCCGATCAAGTGTATTATACACTTTAGGTAATTTCTCTTATTTCCTATTAGACGGTGAAATTGCTACTAATTGCATTGTAGCTAGCGCTTGATATTGCTGAATAATCTCTCTCTCTCTCCTTCCCTCCCTCTCCAGTCTCTCTCTCTCTTTCTCTCTTTCTCTCTCTCTCTCTCTCTCTCTCTCTCTCAATCGTTATCAACACTGTCATTATCTCTCTTATCTCTCTCCCTCTCCCTCTTTATCTCTCTCTCTCTCTCTCTCCGTCCCTCTCTCTCTCTCTCTCTCTCTCTAGTCTTCCTCTCTATTCTCTCTTTCTCACTTAATCACTATCACTTTCACTATTTCGCCGTTAATGATATCTTGACTTGATTTATCGCAGGTCTAAATAAAATTGATTATTCGTGCGAAAAATTACCCACAATTTTTGTCCCCCAAATACACTGCTTACGTTTTTTTCTTCTCTATACTCCTGACCTATATAGGGAGATTTTCAGTCATAAAAAAAATGTACTCCATGACTATAATAGTTCAAGCAAATCAAACAGCTCAAAACCGATTATAGAATGTTCCGATCAAATTCATTTAAATATAAAGTTGTATTCAGAATGTTTTGAAAACGAGCCTTTATTTTGAATGTCTATTATAATATGACGAGCCAGTTTTTTTTTGTTTTTTTTTAGGTATTAAATAATTATCTCTCTAAATACCCGTTAAACATCCCAGTACTAGTGTATAATAAAAAATAATCTTCTTTAATTGATAATTTTTTAATAGTTTGTACACATAAAGTATGTGTCCAAATCGGATTTAAGCTCAATGCTTCAAACGACTCATGAATTCATTGTATCCCTTACCTTCCATAGATAAATTTTATAGCTCACAATGTTTTTTATAATAATATTAAATAATATTGACCAAATAAAAATTGATGAAATAAAAGTTGTAGGAATATAATATCCGACGCGAGGATTGACTCTTATGAAAAGGTAAATTTTTCTTCGAACGTCAAACGTCGATAAAATTGTAGTATATATCGTATAGTACAGTAATAATATTTTTGATAAGATAAAATTCTGAGTACTGAATCTTTGAACTTGTCGGTGAACCAATTTCCTTCTCCGGATTATAATAGCATTGGAATGAACAAAATACATCTACCTTAATTCTGCTGTGTACTACAAAAAATTAATATTTGCAATTGAACGGAAATTATAGAAATATAAATATAGATACAGCTCAATGATATGAGCTTCATGATTCAAAAGAACGAAGGATATATATACTATTTGTAAACCAAATAAAAAAACGATAAAAATAATATAAATTTACATTGCTAATGGGTCATTTCATCACATCAGTTATACCGTATTTATTTCAAATATTTTCAATTTGTACTTCATACAGGAAAAATGGTAAAGAAAAATACATATAAACAAAAAAATAATTCAGTCACATAATATTTTTCAATATATATAATAATTTTTTATACTAAAATTAAATTGTATTACAAATTCTTATCAGAATCAAAACATTAGTACACTTCATTAAGCTACAGAGAGTATCATAATAATTATCCATAATTTATCATCAGTTGGATGTGTGTGTTCATAATACAAGTAGTAGCGTATGTTGGTGGGGGGGGGGTGGGTGGGTTCGGATGAACCGCCACTTTTTGTGCAAAAGGTCACTTTTCCGATTGACAGTTATTTAAAAATCTATACTTGAATATTAAATATAAATCAACATTTAATAAATTCATGTATAAATCACGATTTAAACTTGTATTCATTTGTGAATATAGTATATATGGGGTTGAAACGTTAAACTACCAACTTGAAATAGGCTTATTTTAGGATTTACATCGGCAGTCTCGAAAAGGGAACTTTTGAGAGAAAATCGAACAGTCACCCGCCATATGCCCCTTATATAGGGTGATCTATAATTAATTTCGTATTTTTATGACCCTTTGAATAAAACAAAAAAAGAGTTCCCATAGCTACATAGTATCTATTCATGTGTAGAGGTAAAACATACATTCAGATATAATAGATTAATAGATATAATAGATTAATAGACTTTAATTAGACAATATTGTTCAATATAAGTTCACATTAGCTTACAGATAATGCCCT
>JAUZND010054120.1:0-19053 GCA_034780555.1 Coelogynopora nodosa | reverse complement strand
AAAGTTTTAGCATCTAAGTTTTAAGACTAAAACTAAGACTAAGACTAAAACTTTTAGATAAAACCAAACATAAACTCACCCAGTGTGTAAAGATTAAAAAATATGGAAAAGTTGGTAAAAGTCATAAATAATCATACAAGGGATCCTTAATTTTTATGTAATCGTATGCTGGCTGTCATTATAACTTTAATAATGACATTACATGTTTCTGAATATGAACAATATATGATTATAAACTGCTAAAAACAGGGAATTAATATTTTTACATTATTTAAACAAATAGGCCTTTGTCAAAAGTTAAATAATATATATTTAGAAAATGACAACTTCTATAATTGTATGGATGTAATCTTTTAAAAAGCATTATTATTCAAATGATGAAAATGTTTAATTTATTATCTTAAACAATAGAGTATAATTTTTAAATATTTAACAATTAATGCGATAATCAACATATGTATTATACATTACCATTTGTTCTGAGCAACCGTGCGCTGATTTTGTCCGATATTTAATATTTAAGCCTGTACTAATAGATTCAACTCCAAAAAATCTGAAAGTTTAAAAAAGGTTATTTGTACCCGAAAGATTTATATAACGTTTTTTATTATACTTTACTAGTACGACAATTGTTCTAATTCAAAAATGTTTATACAATATTTTAATAATTTTATAAATTATATTTATTGGACAGTTTTACTAAATTTGATTTCACGATTTATCAATTTACACGAAATACAAAATACGATACACTTAGAAAAACAATTGGTATTGTCTATAGCTAAATGACTACAATTAATTTTAATTATCAGATTTTTAACGAAGAAGTTACTTCAATAGTGATACAAACTGCCAATGGACTGGGGAAATTTGTAGAAGAGTATGTAAAATATTATATCAAAAGATTCGTATTTATAAATGCATCAAAATAGTAATTGGTTTACCACTAAAATCTGTATAGTTTTTATATTTTCAATATAGGTCACGAAAATAATAGGTCACTGTGTACTCTGCAAATTTCTGCAAAAAATAAGAATCATTACATATTGTTATATTAATGTAATGTTTTAATTGACACATTTAATAATTAGCATAAATAGCTGTGTTATTAAGGAACTAATAAAGAAGTAAGTACGCAATACCATACCGTGCATCACAGACGTGTCCATGGTGGGGAGATGGTTGGCGGGTGTGGGCCGATGCAATACGTTTAAGAAAGTCGTTAGAGGGCCGCTTTAGCCGTGGTGTTCGAGGTGGGGGTGGTGTAGGAGGAGGAACTGGTCGGGTGATTTGAAAGAGAATATTTAAAGAATAATATATAGTTACCTTCTTGTTTTAAAGCATAAATATAGTACAAACAAACATATGATAGGTACTGTTTATTTTAAATATAATCCAAACCGACAGAATAATTCTATAAAAAGAATTATTCAAACCAATTTTATAATAGCATTGACAATAAATCAAATAAGTGGAATGTTAGTTTTACATAAATAGGATCATTTATTTTGTACTGGACATTTTGTACTATACTGTCATCAACTTATTTGTTTTGATAAAACATTTTATTTGAAATATTATTGATTTATGCGGTTGGGATAGTACAGAAGTTTATCGTTATATATACATATCTCTAGATTTACTAAAACTCACCAGGTTTTGGTCGTTTTGCGTAGCGCCTCCAAAAGCCAGGTCGTAGAAATTCAAGATCTTCTCTTGTACAGTAGTCATAGCGAATTTCCTAAATTTCATTGTGGAGTATAATTCATTTATTTGACAGCGATAATATTTATTCCAGCATAATCAATAACAATAATTAATAAGTCTGCAATAATTTACAATAATGTTCTATTCATAATTAGAATAATAATAATATATATTATATATACGCTAATAGTTATTAGGATATAGTACATTTATATGATAGACAACATGTCAATACTTATTTTATAATAAACATGAAATTGAATTTTCGCATCCAAGTCATTGTAACTTCAGAAATATTTTAAATACCTAACGGCTCTTATATAATACTTTTTTTAAAACATATAATACATAATTTTATTAGTATATTTGAACATACAGCAGAGTCCATATCAAACTGAATCGATGCCATGTCACGACTGACCATATTCTTGTCAATATTAGCGAAACATGGAGCAGTTTTTGGTCTTTTTAGTCGTTTAAATGTCTCTGGAGAATGTGCTGATGGAAAGTAAAAATATAATTAAATATTTAAGTTAAAAAACAATTAGAACACATCATATCGAACAATGTTTCAAATAATACTCTCAAAAATAAAGCATGAAATTAATAAACGTATCACATGTTCGTTATTTATTAAATACATTTTAAGAATCCTTTGTGTTCTATAGTGATGTGAGCATTCTAAGTAAATATACAAGATGCCTTTTGAACCGTTTAAGTATATAAGCTAAAGGAACAACGATTTTATTTTTTTATTATTTTACTGATATATTTTAATAAGCATGAAATAGATTTTTCCAAAAGTCTATGTATAAGCCCAATTTTTTTATATAGAAACTTAAATTGCAAGTTTATTGTCTAATGAATACTCATAAATATTGTAACCGTCCGAGCCAACATATACAAACAATACAATACTGTAACCACCAATTACTATTAAGCTAATTACTATATAGATAGTCTGTCAGACACATTGGCAGCAAACAATAGATACATACAGTTTGACTATAGTAAATATAACGTACACACTTCGTTACTAATTATATGCCATCAAATTGTTTCAAGGTGTCTTGCAAATATGAGTGAATTTTACAGCATATTGTTTGTACTTCAATATACTGTTCTGGTCATAATTAGATTATTTAACGCTTCAGCAATTAGCAATACACCTTTAAAGCCTATTATATAAGTTGTCGAAAAAAAGCTATATATTGTTTATGTGTCTTTTGGCAAGTTCTGGTGCGGATTTACTATTGGAAATGTTATGTGTTTTCTTGTTACAATGTAAAACCGTAATTTAGATTTGTAACTTACTATGATATATAACTAATAGACACAAAAAATTATTATTCGAAAATAAATTGTCAATTGCGTTTCAATATTAAAAACTGAACTCATTGTTCAGAACATACTCTGCCTTCTTTGTCACTTGAATGTAATATCATTTTCAGCTTGTTAACTCAAATTTTCTATATTTAAAAAAAACATTTAAATTATTTTTAAATTGTGAAAATAGGTTATCGGTAATTAACGTTTTATGCCAAACACTTAGGATATAATATATATTAGTCTGTATACTATAATTGATTTAAATGCTAATAATGTATCACAATAGGTTATGACCTAAAACGGAACAGGTGTTCCGGAATATACTAAACGAATCATCCAATAATTTGAGATAAATATAGTAAATAATTTATATAAATAAGTAAATAAATAGTAAATTTAGATAAATAAAATAGTAACAATAATGCTCACGGATAACCTTTTAAAGTAGGCGGCAAGTAATTAAAAAAGTTAATAGAACAAAATTGTTTAATAGTGAAGATATCGTATGCTGTTGAGTATATATTCTGATGTTAGCATATTTAATTAAAAACATTTGGAAGTAATATTGAACAAATATTTAATTCCGTTATATGTACACCTACATTTTACAGTCTCCGTTTGAACTGAACAATAATTCTCCCGGTCATCTTTTCTCGGCAGCTGATCTGTATAAAAATCAATAATTTCTTTAGCTGAATAGGGACGCTCTTGCATCCCCTCAAGAAATTCTTCCTCATCATTGGGTGCCGGCGGCGGGGGATATATGCTGTCCTGATCTGCTCTGACTGCACCCAAAATTGCGGAGGCTGTTTTCGGCCTTTGTCCCGATTGGTGGCCACGAGCTCGACCGACACACAAGTCCGAGTTTGACTGTTCAATAGCTTTATTCAGAGGTTCGTAGAGAGCTCGATGACGAGCCGTCTATTGTAATCCAGGTCAAAGTATTATATTCAAACTGTGTATAATAATTTTAATGGAAGTTTAAGAAAAATTATTTTAAAAATTATCCCAAAATGTAATTATTTTTGGGTAAAATTTAGTCGCTTTATTTTTTAAATTTGTAGGTCGAACACATATAATCACATATAAAAGTGCATATTAACCTTAGGATAATTGGATCGTTTTTTGTATTTTACATTGATGTTATAAAACAATGTGTTAAATAATTCGAAAATTATTACAATATACAAAATAGTACTACGAATAGTAATATTAGTTACTTAAACCATGTTCTGTGAAATTTACCTCTAGAAAAATATAAAATTATTATTTCATTACATTATTTTACACATTTAATTGTATTTTAGGTATTATTTCGTATTTAATCTTTTTATAGCGGTTAATATTACTAGAGGTTGGTTTATTAATTCATTAAATGATTATAATGTATTTTTATTATAAAGGGAAATGAATTTAGAGGATAAAGACTAAATTGTAATATAGCCTAATCAATATTAATTCGATTTGTAGGTAAACTAGACATTAATACTTTAAAAAAATTATATTAGCGTTTTTATATATTTAAAAAATACATACAAAATTACACACATTTGTTAAAATCTAAACATTTAATATAAGTATGTGGTAAACCGACCTGTTCTTCTCGTATTTTATTTAAAACGGGTGGATCATGTAACTCCCGTGATCCTTTAATTTTTTCCCGAATAAAATCCCATTCTTCTTTCAGATATTGGAGATTGAGAAGATCGCGCATTTTTGTATCAGTCACTTGTAGAAATTCCATGAACTCGTTGAGCTTTTAACCAAAGAATTTCTGTAATTAGTGCTTATTATATTTATTTAGTTAATTATATATATATATGGGATAGAGAGGCTGTCTACATACTTATAATTCGAGCAAATAACGTTTCATTAATATGGGTCTAAATTGAGAGTAATAATATTTATCATATATAATTAATTTATTAGTATATAACAGACAAATTTGCGTAAGTTGATATATCAGTTAAAAATAGATCTATCTATTTTACAAAATTATAAATAGATATAGATACAACTAGCTTTCTACCTTCCAACACAGTTGTGCGTCTTTTCCGTGAACTATTTCCCATTTTTTAACCTTTTCTTCGCATGCAGTGTATAGATCGCACCTAAAATATTATTATTGAAATACAATAACAGTTCATTAGTAATTACATATAATAATAAGTACAATAAATAAATTTAAAAGATATATGTATCTTACATTAATTATTTGTATCTTGTACATTCAACAATGTACTTCAACAATGTTATCAAATGGCAACAAATATGTTTTTCAGAACTCACCAGAGTAAAAGTTCTAAAAATTCTTTAATCTGTAAAAAACCAGGTATTTTAAATCTGGCTTTCATATGTTTAAGTCGGTGCATCATTTTCATTGGAGATATGATCCTTTTGCACATCTATAATAATGGTAAAAAATGTGTTTCGTATCAAATAAGAAAATGCATAGAATCAGTATACAACGGAAATAAATACTTAAAATGCAGAAAGAGAATAATAGACAACCTTAGTAATAGAAAGAAATAATTTTTTTATAAAAAATTATATTTCAATTTTAATCATATTATTAAATATTATTTATCTCTATTTAATAATCATAATTTGTATATTCTGACTTTAGGTAAAAATAATTTAATATGTATAACATATAATTATAATTATAATATTTGTATTCACAATGATATATTTGTAAGTTTTGAAAAAGCTGTTTGGCTGAGTTACGACAAAAATATCGCAAATGTTGTACATTTATTGGATTAGTGTATAATTTTGAATAAAATACAATTCATAATTTTGTTTTCAGAACAATGTTTTAATATTACTAATACCATGGCCGTCGGCAGGATTTTCCAAAGGGGGGTCGTTTTTAAAAAGCCTACACTCGAGATAAAATTGTGCACCGAAGATTAGATGCAATTTTCAGCGGGGTTCTATACGGTCCAGAAGTAGATTAATTTCAATGTATCATTTGTTTCTTTTCAAACCCTTACTCTCGTATTTAATCTTTTAATTTCAACATACATTAATATTATTACCAGAGGGGCAATTTTTTCTGAAAAGGGCATTAATAATTTACATTATTAACAAAGGACCAATATTTTCCGGATAGGGCATATATTTACCTTCGACCCCTTTACTTATGCAAATTTTATTAGATATTTAGACATATAAGATGTATTATTATTTATTATATTAGATATTTAGACATGTAGAAAAGAGGCACCATTATCAAAAAAAGTGCAGAGATTAAAAAATAGGGGGCTTCAAAACCTCCGCCCTCCCTGGCGACGGTCATGAATACTATAAGTAAAGAATGACTTTAAAACTATTAGACTGTATAAAACATCCGTCAAATTAATAGAATAGACTATCTCCTCTAAATAAAGAAGACATATACTAAACACATTTTAAATATAACTTAAATATTATGCTAAACATATACACTATAAAACTAGTAAAGCTATAGAACCCTCAAACTATATAGTAGATATAAGAATATAATTAAATAAGCGAACAGGGAAATAAAATGAAAACATACAAAAGTAGTGTGCGATTATCACTAACGACAGTTTTTACTTACCGATTCTCCTTATAAATAATGAAAGAGGGATATTGAAACGTTAAGGAATTACCTTTAGACACGCAAGGAGATTCTTCTCCTTCATTGTAAGTCCGTCACCCTTTTCAGATTCAAGAAACGTATAAGCAATCCGAACGGTTCGTATTTCATCAAGTCTACAACACACATTTTACCGAAATTATAATTAAATAAATGAAACTATACACATAAAAAAGGATGCATACAATACGTACGTTAACGCCCTATGTGAACAAAGGCGTATTGACGTTAATATCAAATCAGTATTCCATTCATAAGTGTGCTGGTTGTACGTGTAGCCCATCGTTTCCTGGAATTCAGGGAGCTTACACAACGTTTGAAGATCCTTTAGAAAAATGATTGTCAGTAAAATAAGACTGCAGTTTAAGACATAAAATTGAATGCAAATTTATTGCGCAAATTAGAATGATCATGTATTGTGGTGTTGCATATCGACCACGCACAGAATAAGTTTAAATAACACTTTTTGAGATAAATAAAAGTAGTTTTACTGTTATAAATTGTCAGTTAAAAATAAATATACTTTAACAGAATTGTTTGATCAGCGTGTTTGATCACTTTTGAATTGAATTAAGATCTGAATTACTAAATACTTTTATTTTGTGCTTATGTTAATAAATTCAGTGTTCAAAATTGGGATAGAAGGAATTTTTTGGATAAATCCTTGTTTAAATATATTACTCATCTGGAAGTAAATTATGTAGTTTATTGTGTTCAGTATATTCGATAATTCTTAGCAATTTTGTAAATTCTATCATGCAAAAATGTATATTATCACAAAAAATTGAATATAAAATGATTATATTATAACTACATAATTACAACAATATATATTGTCATGAAGTAAACAAAAAACTTACAATAAGAGTGACTCCTGTCTCTTTTGTTTCGACAAATTTCTCACATTCAAGTTTTAGCACAGAGGAAGGGTACTAAAAATAAATATAGAATATGTTAAATGTATTCAAAGTACATTAAATTTAATGAAATATTTTAATTCGGTTTCTCACCCCGAGAGCCTTTGACAGGCACCTGAAAAGAAATAATTGGAATAGTTTTATAATTTAGTTATAATTCTCATTAAAATAATAAACATATTTTAAACTGAACTCATCATGTTCTCTAGTGAGAACCTTATACTATATAATATATACATATATAGTATAGATATTAACTATGATAATTAATTCTATAAACTTCAGATTTTGCATAATATATCTCATAGATAGATCGATGAGAACATATAATTCCTAAACGCACCAAATCGTCAGAAAATATAGTTACTTAGAATCTATGATTTAAAAACAGTTAAAAAATGCTCTGCTATATATATATATATTCTGGAACCTTCTGGCACGTCAATAAGACACTTTATAGACCTTCAGGAGATTTCATTACGTCAAATTTAAAAATAAAAATCTGTAAATGCACTATTTCAACTTCAGGCAAATATCTCACAATTGTAGAACTTTCAGATCTTGATTATATAATAGTCTTTGTGTGACAGTTTATTTGAAATTAAATACCATACTTATATTTTATAAATTAAAATATATATAATTGTCTACTATAAGTAACAACAATTTACAATTGTTTTAAATATATTTGAATATGCAGCTGGAATAATAAAACTAATTTCTGCAACGTAATTACCGAAATTTAATTTTGTATATATATTTACAAATTTTGTATATAAATTTAGCCCTTACATTAATTGTAATTAATTATAGTTTTCAAATATAATTTCTAGTTATAACAATTAAAGAAAATAAATTAAACTAGTTCATTATCCCTATGCTATATAACATTGCTGTATAGTGAAATAGCTAACAACAAATTTATGAAACTTTAAAAATATTTGCCTCAAAAAAATTTTTGCATGCCTTAATTTTAAAGTGTTCTTAATATTATTTGTTTTAAAATAATGAACAAAACTAAAAACTATTTTAATTATGGTGACGTCATAGATATTCAATCGATATTTTGTTCTATAGATGAGAACAAATATATTGATAATTGCCACTGTTTAGGAAAAAATATTATTTTATTGTAAATATAAATTTATTCATTTTTATTGTTGGTAAAAAGTATGTTTTTTAAAAATGATTCAAATATAATTTTATAATTATTGCTTATTAGCCGTTAAGTTCAAAATACATACAAAGAAATGGTAATTTTTAGAATAACTATATATGTACATATTCTAGATGAAAGGGTTTGGGATATATTTACGCGACCCCTTTACTATTGTCGTATAGATGAAATGTAAAATCTAAAAAAGTTGGAAACTATTAAAAAGCTGTTTAAAGAATTTAAAATTAATATTATATCGAACTTTAGCATTGACTAGAAATATATCTACCAAAGAAAGATGTAATAAAACACTTTATTCAATTAATGATACTGATAAGGTTACCTTACGTTTCAAACATTTTCACACTAAATAATGGTAACACGTCAAAATGTCACCACGACATAACGTCACCACGACAAAACGTGACCAAATTCATAACTAAAACAATTGATTTTAATACAAACTATAACATTATTATAAAATATATTAATACAATATAATTATTAAATGAACAAATAATTAGTCACTGTACACGGACTAATATCAAAATCATTTTTTATTTAATATTATCTATTTTATCATGATGACGTATGTCCTGGTGACGTTTTGTCGTGATGACGTTTTGTCATAACACCAAAATAATGAATTGAATACATAATTTTTCAAAATGATTTATACAAACATAAATGAATTCCATCAATTTTATGTGGTACATTATCTTTTTCTCAAATGTCAATAATTATGATGCTATTATTTAAATAATATTAACTAAGTTGAAAACAGTAGGGAACTTACACCAATTCTTGCCATGTCACAAAATTATGGCTTTGAATATAAGAAATATGGAATACTGGCTGCTCCCTGTTCATACTTGCGTGCAATTCAAAAGAATATATAATAATATTATTATATTTATATTCTCTTAATTAAAATATATAATCTTCATATCAGCTTAGAAAACTATATTCTAATTTTTCACGTTAATACTTATACTACCATGACAACAATGTCACCTTTCATAGCAGCGTCACTACTGCCTGGTACTTCTATACTATATTATATGTATCAAACAAGAGGCTAACGGAACATAATGGCATAGCAAACACACAATACAACAAACAGTAGGCTACAGGCTGCTTGTATATGCACTGAATGACTTTTATTATAAGAATGCAACTGACACGTCTATATAGCAATGGTATTAGCTATTTAGCCGATGATTGACGGATCATTATAATCGAATAAGCGACAGAAACTTATATGTTCTTGATAATAATTACATAATAGTACAATACAATATAACCAAAAAAGTAAGGACATATTGTTTGTGAAAATGTATTAGTAAAAATCATTGAATCTGTGATTATTATACTGTAGGTCTATATGACTCGATAGACATTAATAGATGCTAATTGATAAATAACCAATATATCTATTAATATACTAAGTACCTACTTAACTATCATCATTAAAATTAAGTTAAAACAATTTTAACTTATTGCAATAAACAATTGTAAGTTCGTTTTGGAAGGAACGAAAAAAAAAGTTTACAAAATTTTGTTGGACATCTTTTTTATGTATTTGTTTTCTATTGTACATATTACCTTTAAAAAATTTTTTAAAAAGAAATTATATGTGACGAAGTTGACTCAATATTATTATTGTATTGCAAAACGACAGAAACGTGGAAATTAACGCTATTATCAAAGAATATTTTACAACTAGATAAGCAAGCAAAATGCAGAAGTATTAATGTTTAGTCACTGAATCTACAATATATTATGGTTTTTTCATACTTTCAAAATCTCTTGAAGTATGTTTATTATATATGCAAGAAAATGTTTAATATGATTTAATTGAGCTATCAATTATGATAAAGTTATATACAGGGTGTCCCGCCAAATTTGAATCAACTTTGTATTGTATTTACATATTTATATGATATTCTCTAAACTTTTGCATAATTCTATAGATTCAGTTCCATGGATGATGTTACGTAAAGTATGTTCATCATTAAACTTTTGTGCAACATTTAACAATAACAAAATTTCCACAAAGCAAAACATTTGAGACTTTTTCATATTTGAAGAGCAACCTGCTGTCAACCATAATTTAATCGAATAATAGCACTTGTAATTTCCAAAACTACTATTAACATAAGATATGCATTCATTTCTGTATTCTCAATTTTCCCATTTGGGCGTATATTTTGAGACACCCTGTATAATAATTTATCGTTTTTTTACATACGATAGATATATTAAGTTTTGGATGTACATGCAGTAATGCCATCAGCAAGTAGTTTATATTGTTATGTGGTTATTTTATAGTAACGTCCCAATTATAGTACCAGAAGTAAACGATCAATCACTATATATATGATTTAATAGAATGATGATCCATGTATTTTTCAAATTAGTTTAAAACTTTAAAATAGTTCACTAAAAAGAATTGTCTGTAAGAGCCTCATATATATGATACCTTAGTGTAAGTAGAAAAAAGTGTTGATGTAGGCTATGCGTTTTAAAAAAACATTACTTTTAACTGTAAATTAAAATTTTTTCATGCAGGCTATATTAATTGTCAATAATTTAAAACTCGTACTTTTTACAAAACAATATAAAAAGGACGTGTGTGGTATTTATTGTTTAAAATATCTTAACTGATAGCTTAAATTGTTTATTATTATAGGAAATCTATCTCACGTCATTTGACTTTTTTCATTTTGTAAATAATTTATATGCGAAAGCATACGGCTTGGTATATATTTACAATTATAATTATTCTGTTTGGAAGTTCCAACTGTCTTTTATGCGGTTGTAGAAACTACGTATATACATTAGTTCAACAATGGCAGAAACGTATACAATACTAATTATAAAACCTATAAATATATAACAAATTCGTCCACCAATCCAATCATCCCTATATATTTAATAACATATTATAAATACGAAATTCTTGCGCGCCATTAGACGTAATTGACTGACTTTTTCCCTTGTTTAGTTTTAGAATAATTGAATCTAATAAGGGTCGTTTTCGTGATTCAAAATGGGTAAGAAATGTTAACAGTTTATTATACACATTACTTTTTAGGATTTTAGATGATGCTTTTAATTTATTATAGTTTTAAGTTAACTATATGATCAATGCGATATTCTATTTGGGGTTTAAGCAATATAAAAATTTTTAATATTCTGACAGTTGAATTCGTGAATACAACGCGTTTATAGAATTATACAAATAATTATTCAATAGTTTCCAAACTTCTAATATGAAAATGTATTACGATTTTTGAATACGTTACACTCGACTAATTTTCCAAAAAAAAACATATAATGATTATTCTGTCATTCGTGTTTTAATGTTTAAAGTGTTCGTGAGACATTACCTAATTGTAATTCTGAGTTTTATAAGAATGAAAAAAGTTCGGCCGATTTCTTATTTTAAGTGCCATTTTGTCTGTTAAACTTTTAAAGTTTATATAAATTGTCTGATATACCTAAAATAAAAATATCATTTTCAACATTTAGAACTTGAAATAATTAATATGGAGATGTACATAACAATGTTTATTGTGAAGTAAAGATATTTGACTTTACGTTACAATAGATTTTACCTCTTAGAATATTTAAACATGTTTGTCCCTGAAATCTGCTCATTTACATACGTTTATACCTTTTATATAATAATTGAATGTGGAAAAATTGGAAAATTAAACTGATCCAGTACCAAACGAAAATACTATGTTATGAGGTTATGGTTACTTACCATATTGTCTACACTTTATAAATAATTCAGACCAAAATAAAATGATTTATTGTGATATATAGTCAAGCATTGCCTATAAAATACGTATGCTTATCTTCTTGAAAAGCTATTGATCAAAATGGATGTTCAGTATATCTATACAGAACCTAATTTATGTTATGTTACTGTTAGTAACTGTTACAATCAGCTTTGTATATTATTTGGTTACTGTATAGTAACTGTAAGCAAGGTTAACTATAGTTCTGAAGTCATTTGTTTTGTTATTATAATATACTAGAATGTATTTTATAACAAAAAATAAATGTAGATGTCGATGTAAAATAATCTATAATGCGTTCTCTTAAATGAGGAAGGTAGATGTATCCAAAAAAATATCCCTCATATATTTGTTAGATACATTTATTATTTAAAAATGTCTACAAATTCATCAAATAAAAATGTATGAACTTATAATTCCCTGAAATTAAATGAAGATATCATCAACATTTTTAGAAGAGGGAATAATTCAAGAAAACTTCTACCATCAAATATGTATATTATATAAAACAATCCAAATTCTGTGAAGAAAACGAAAGTACAATAATTTCCTACAACAGATTATATCGTTTCCGTCCGCAATATGTTATCCTAACATAACTATCCAACAAAAATAATTGTTAATGAATTTATCACCAAATGTATAAAGTTTAACAAGTTCGACAGTCATTTCAAACATTTTATAAGACGATTCGGTGCATAATGTGAATCCAAAGGAAGAAATCACATACCATCAATAGGAACATTTAACTATAATGATAAAGGCTTTGATATGATCTTTAATATGCGCTTTGCGCTTATACGCTTTGATAAAGACTTTAATGATAAGCGATACACAATTTTGTTACTGAAAATACTGAAAATTTGTTTTTACAAATATTATTCAAATTAATTACTGACAAATTATTATTCAAAATAATTATATAAAAAATGTGTCAAATGGTAACACAGTACTATTTTCATTAGGCATTTCTAGTAGCGTAAATTAATACACCAATAAAACAAAGGTATTTTGCAAAATAAGGTCTTGCGGGATATCATAGTCGGGTATAAAAATGTGTCTTTTCTAACAAAATTTTTATAAATATTAATTATATCCAATACATTTCCAAAAAAAGTAAAACTTTTTATTTAACTTTTTTATTTGCCCCCTTATTGAGACTGATACTTAATCATATTCTTGTAATTATTTACCAATTTTCAACTTTATTTTCTTCTGTTAAAGTGTAATTATAAGGTCAAAGATCATGAATGGATAATGTAATATCATCAGTACCTATTTTTAATCGTTAATGGCTTTCAATTATATTAAATATTGATCAAAACATAATTTTCTGTTGTTGTGTCTTTATTGCAGCTTCAAGAAAAGAGAACGTTGGTATTGCTAATATTACATTCGAAATTAACGAATTTGCAAAATTAGAAGCAAAGGAGCGCTTACAGTTTATGTGTAGCTTTCGAAATAAAGCAGAGGAAATACAGCAAAATTTAGAAGACAGAAATATACAAAGACAAATTCGAGTTATGCAGAAACAAGACAGCATAGCGAACAAAATAAATAGACAGGACGCGCGAAGCAGGAGGCAAATTGAAAGGGAAAAGCAATCACGAAAACACATGAGAAATGGAAATTCTAAAACCCGATAGCTAAGACTATTATTATTAATTATAATCAATATGATAATATATCAAAAGGTTAATTTTAACTTGCACTAAAAAAAAACTCAACATTTTTTTCAAATGTGTAGGTCTGCCTTCTTTTTTATTTTAGATGTTAAAAATATTTAAAATACGAGTATAATGTTTCAATTTATTAGCAGATAATCATGTAGAAATATTGATGAATTTCAATGACTTCATGGAAGGGAATTACAGGCGATTTTTTTACCTAGACTAACCCATAAGTGTAAAGTTTAACTATGTATACCTTACTTTATTTTATTTCTGTATTAACATATTTTGTATTATTTTGTTAAAGGATTATTATAATTGTAAAAGTTGACATTTTTTGTATTAATGTAGTAGATTATTTGAAGTGATGTAATCATATTTAATCACATATAATAAGTAAGCACTAAGCGCACAGCCAGTACAAAAAGCAGAGACAGAGCACTACCGATTTCTAGCTATTCAGCTCTCCTCAGGTACCCTAGTCTGTCTAGTAATGTGTATAGGGATATATAATAATATTATAAAATTTAAAAAATAAATTGTCAATGATGTATAGATAATGCTAGAAAAAATTATTTGTTTATAGTATTTAACAAAAATAAGAGTGGAAATTATATTTATTTTAAAATGGTATCCAATGGTTTGTTTCGTCACAAAATTAGGAAATTTTAAGCAATACTTTTAACACAATTTCTAAGAATTAGAGAAAAAATAACTTGAATTTAAGCACGAGAGTTGACTTATCAAAGATAAAGAACACACCAATAAATAAGACAATTATTCGAATTATACAATTAATAATTTTTTCCATCTCAAATTAAGATATAATACAGATATAGGGCCTAACCTAAAATTTTAAAAACATTTAGGCTATTATATTTTATAAATATTTGAGCAGCCGCCATTTTGTTTTTCAAACTATACGTAAACACGTACTTGTTATGCAAAGTATAAAATTATTATTATATATAATTATATAAATATATTTTTTTAATATTTAATATTATTGTTATTAATATTTTTGTAAAAGTATAAATAAGATGCCGCTCCCTCAATTTTTGTTGTTGAGTACCTCCTTTTACCACATGTAAGTATAACATAACTAACATGTCATAACCACAAACTAATTTTTGTCCTCCAAGATGTTTATTATTTAAATAAATATAAACATACGGTGTGTCATACTATATCAAATACAAAGTTTAATTTATCAAAAAAGTTTGAGGTATATTATAAATAATTACCAGCAGCTTCAATAAATGTCGTTAGATAATTTTTGAGATGTTCAGATTCCTTTCTCATCGAGTTCTCAGCCAAATGTTGCATGTAATTTGCTAATGTTTTCTCCAATTTCATTTGAATTGTTATAAATTGACTTCACGATTAAACACTTCATAATTTCGAAAAAAAGATATGTCTATTAAATTCAAGTCAGGTGAATATGGAGATTGCCTCAAAAGTGTAACAAGTTCACCTGCTAACCATTTTTGAACACCAATTGGAATATGATGCAGTGCATTGATTGTCACGTCGGAGAAAAACTTTCCCAATAAAATGATTGAAGTTGTATTTCTAAAGCTTGAAACATATTCTGCAAAAATGTAGAATATCTATCCGCATTGACTGAAATATTTCACTATAAGTTAAAATAAAATTGAAAAGTTTAAGGCAAGTATCAACATAATCTTCTTATCTTACATCGTTTTGCGTTGTTACTGAGGTCTATAACCTGCATTATCAACCCAGCTAGTCTCTATTGCACTGTTTTGGACGAATACTTAGTTCTTTGGTAACAAACCATTTTCATTAAGAATGATTAGTTTCTCTTTAGTCAATCGTTTGTGGTTTTAGTGTTTTAACATTTCTCTTGCACATTCAATACGATTTTCTTTGTTGAGTTTTGCAAGAAAATGTGCTACTCAACGACAGCACAATGTGTTTTTTTTTACAATTTATATACTTTTTCAAGATTCTGCTCATCAATTATAGTGATGGCTTCAATTTATGGACAGGAGAAACTATTATTGCTTTCAAATAACTCCCTCACACGTTCTACATTTTCAGGACAGGTGAAAAGTATGTTGTCAAACAACCCTTCAACTCTTTGGAACACCAGGTTTTGAACACCCGGGTTTAAAGGGTTAGCGTCCTTTGGCAAACTCTTGGTTTGAATTCTTTGGACTCTAACAATATTATTTTCACCCAAGCCTGCAGTTATTGCGTGCTAATTTTTAAGATAAAGTTTTTCTTTTACTGAAATTATTTACTTTAAAAAAATTAATTCATAATTATTTGAATTAGTATTTTAATAAAAATAATTATGTTGCTATTATGTTATAATATTTATAATAATTATGTTAATTACTATTTGGATTTTTATATAACACAAGATAATATAAACCAATAATATATTTTTTAATTTAGGCCTAACTGTTGACAATTTTCTGCGGCTATAAATTAATATAAAATATTTTAATCTTTATTATAAAAATTTGGCTATGCATATTTATTTCTAACTGAAAAAACTAACTTTTTTGTCAGACACTATAGTTGTAATTGTTAAGTTAAATTCAGGCATATATAAATGAATTTATAAAGAGCATACGTTTCATTGAGATAATATAATATAAAATAAATACATAATAATAAAAAGTATAAAATAATAAATCATAAATAAAATAAACATACAAATTTGAATATAATAAAAAAATATTAAAGATAATAAATAAATTAACTATAAATATTGAACGATAATACTGTTGTCATTTCTTTTCTTTAAATATGTTTATTGTTCACAAAATTAAATGCACCAATTGTCAAATAATTATTTTTATAGTAATTGTTGAAATTTATCACTTTATTGGATAAAATAAACTTATTATAGTTTTTTTCAGTGTACGTCAAATTGGATAAAAAAAGTTTATGAATACACTTTTTCAACTCTCGTAAGTTTTTTTACACACTAATGAAAATATTCTACTGCCAGATGACCTTTCTGCAATGACGTAGCCAATTGGAATCACTTCTCACAGCATGCGTTATAATACGTCCATATAACGAAAATTCAATCATAAACTTTTTATGAATATGGGCGCAAAGATGCGGGAGTTCTGCAAGATTATAAACTATTTTTTAAACATTTTTGTAACTAAAGGAGGCATGGCAATGTTGACACTCTCACCCAACTTCTATTGATATATCTTAATTATAGTTTTATAATAACCCAAGCAATTCGTATTATTAAACTATTTTAAGGAAAGTATATAAAAATATTTCTGTTGATGTACATTCAATTAATAATATTATAGTCCCTCCATCATTTAATTAGTGATATGCTTGCTTGACTCATCTTTTTATATTGGGCCAACATTTTTAAAACCTCTTTATCAGAACGATTACCTAAGCTAATGCTATTATACTCATTAATCAAGTCAAGCCTAAGATTTTACTAATTGACTTATAATCTGTCCCTTTATCATCTACACCTTAATATTTTAGATTAATCGTTAGCATTTGTTTTTCATTTTCGATATAAACTTTGCGGCCAGTCATAATAATTAACATTCAAATAAATATTCTCACTAAAAATAAAATTGTTTATTTATGTATTCAAGATCGTCTTAGCCGAGTCGAGTTAGAGATTTGTTTCAGAATACCATTTGGAGACTAATCACACGAGCCAGTCTTGAGGCTTATACTCGACTGAGACAATCTCAAGATCTGACTCGTGCTTGAGACTGTCTTACTCGAGTTTCGTTTCAGAATACAACCCTTAATGTGCGACAGTCGTTATATATTATATCAACATGTGGCCTATATACTATAATATATATAACATATATATACTATAATTCTTTGCTGTGTATAACGCCATATACACTTTGATAATACCCCAGTAAAAAAGTACCGGCGTCACGCCGCCGTTTCGCACACCTCAAAGCGGTATGATAGCGGTTAAAAAATGTGTTGAATAAAATGCTAAAATACTAAAGTATACCTTTTATATGATATATTTATATTAAAATGATAATTTATTAACATATTTAATACGGCGGTAAATCGGCGTTTACCAACGCATTGCGTTTTTTATACGGTTGCCGTACCCAGGGGTGGATGACCCCTTCTTGAAAACTAAGAGACGCAAATGTTTCCAGACCATTTTTATATATTATGCTTTATTTTGCGCTTCAAAGTATTTCATTTTCTAAATTTTTATTTAATCAATTACCTTAAATCTATACAATTTCATTATTTAAAATGTTTAAGTACACACACACAGATTGTGAAACCACTTTGTTGTGTTATCTAGAAATATTAGATTGCATTATTCAAATATAATATAATAATGAAATATATTAGATGAGCGGACCTTTTGCTCCAGGGGGGCTTAAACCTGCCGCAAAAAATATTTTTACGCAAATACTAATTACGCCAATTCATTAAAAAAATCGGTATAAAAATTGACTTTTCCCGATTTAGAATTGTTCAGAAATCGTACTAATTACGCGTGTATTAAAACAAATTTAAATATATGTTTATTATTATTTTTAACTTAGAATGAAGTTTTGTAGAAATATTTTACATATATATAATCGATATCGCACCTTTTTAGCATAAATATATTTCCAAAGGAAAAGCACCCCACCTATTACATCATACTATAACTTAAAGAGCCACGTAAATCAAACACTTACTTCTGAACCCCAAGTTTAAATACCTACCCGACCCATTATATATAATAATATGTACATATATTATATACCTACGTCGATGAAATAAAATCATTACGTTTCTTATTTGCAAGGCTGCTGGGTATATAGTATACACAAATATATTATAG
>JAUZND010054109.1:0-19053 GCA_034780555.1 Coelogynopora nodosa | reverse complement strand
AAACTTTTTAAAACACAACATCACCTACAACTTTTATTTTCTCAATATCGGATTTTAATTGACAATTTTAAATAATCCGTCTGTCTGTTACATTTTATTCGTCTGTCTGTTACGTTACATATTATTGTATAATTGTTTTTGCTAAAGTTGGTATCAATAAATATCATGTTTTTTTTAAATTCTGAAATGTTTCCTTTCAGATAAAACTTGAATGAATGTTTTATTATTTTACAATTCGCAAATATTTATCAGTGAAAAAGAGTGGTCAAAATTGTTTGCAAATTTTCGTCTGTCTGTTACACTAATATTTTTGGATTTATTTGGTACATTTAAAAGGTTTACGCAATAACTTTTATGGATCAAAATTACCATGTACAAAAGGAAGAAAATAACACCACACAATCAATATATACATTATGTGCAAATGCTCCAGAGTTGATCATGCAGCAGAAAAGCGTCTGTCTGTTACGCTGGATTTACCCTAATGTATATTTCTAGCATATAGTATGGGAATCGGAATTGATTGTTTTTAATAATTTATAAACCGTGAGTCAAATGGAGGCATGGTGTTATACAACGCATACTAAATGAAATAGTGATATTAATTGTCAATATCAAAATCTGACGAAAGCTTAACAGACATATTATTACATTAAGTGAAATGAATTCCATTGAAAGTAAATGTTAAGTCTTACAACATAGGATAAAAGTAAATTGTAATACAAAACCAATGCACACCATGTAGTGGTAACGATCAGGGACCAATAAATTAATGCTAAGTGGTCCAAATAGAGCAAAACATATACAATAGATGAAGCAGGAGGTATGACTACAGTGAGTTAGAGACAACGCATTTAATAGGGTGATTAATTTGGATAAATACAAATTATTGTGCGCAACAATATTAATTCAAGTTAACAATAATTCATTTTATTTGTTTCATGTGGTCGCAGGAGTATTGATTATATTTTTTGCATATACATTTCTTGCATTCCTTCCGAAACTCAGACATCCGCCAAAAATATATGAACCAGTTGATACTCTCTTGGAAAATAAACGGGATCCACATAAACTTTTCAATGACCTGATAGAACAGAACCGTCATTATCTCATCACCCGAATAGTATGCAATCCATTTAAGGGCATAAAATGTAGCCTGCGGAATAGCGCAACAAATAAAAATGGTCGAAATAAAAATTATCAAAAAAGTTGCTTTGATTTCATTCACTGAAAAGGGTGACTTTCTATTGCTGTTTCCGGCTAATTCATTTCTTTTGTTATTTGTTTGTTTCACCTTGACAATGAGACAAATGTTAAGTACAACAATTACAAACGATAGAATGAAACCGCAACTGGTGATTGACACCACATATATTATCCAGGCAATAAAATCGCCCTTCTCATAGCAGAGCTTCTCGGTACCTTTATCTTCATATCTTGTGAAAACGGCGAAGGGAATCACAACGGCCACACAGAAAATAATGCAGCCGCCCGCCATAGCCCAGGCGACCTTTAACGACCATGTCTGCACCTTCAGGGGCCAAAAAATCGCAAAGAAGCGGTCTAAGCAGACCAAAACATAGACGGAGCAGGCAAAACAAGAGGTAAAGCTATAGAGCGTGTTGGAGACAACGCACGATACGGGACCATGATTTTGGAAAAAGTCAGTATTGCTTACCCCTCGAGTAATGTGCCGCATTCCATGTGAGGCGAACAAGTATAACCAGCCGATGATAATTATGTTAAAAAAGTCGGCCAAAGCAATGAAAGTCAGGTATATCATCTGCCGGGTCCGGTTTGAAATTCGAATGACAAACACATAAATAATGTGCAAATTTGTGACCAACCCGACAATCATGATAACCGGTAAGATATAGGTCGTTAGCCGTACAAATCATCCCATCAATTAATAGAAATACTTCTGTTGGCTGACAGACAATATCGGTACAATATAAATTCTGGATCATCTGTATTTGCCGTGTTTGAGTTTTCAAAAGTGGTATTCATGGTCTGAGTGTGCGGTTCAGTTTATTATTGATGATATATGCAATTATACAATTATATGTAATACTGTTTTTCATGGAAACTATTCATTGGCTTGTAGAAAATGTGAAGTCGACCAATTGTTATTTTTAAGTTCTATACATTAAGTTCTATACAGTAAAGGTAAGTATAATATTGCTTTAATTAGTTAAATGTATTATTATGGCATGATCTATAAAAGCAGTTAATACCTTAAGCCTCTAATGGGCTTAAGGATTTCTGAAAACAATATACTAAATGGATTGTAATTTAATATATCTAATTTATTACTACGCATATAATTTATAATGTTGTATCGTTCAACCTTTTCATTCAACCGTTCATTGTAAGTAGTATAAGAAGGGTCGATTCGAGATAGCTGTTTGACCTTTGACCCTAACACTTGATCATTGGCCATACCCTACCCACCCCCAACTTTTTTTTTTACGATCGGGATAATTATATGGATCATAAGTGTGCCAAAATCTTTCATTGGGTATATCTTTTTAGGGTTTAGTAACCTATGGCAACCAAAGTTGGTATGATGACTCACAAATAAAAGATAAATAATTGTATAATACTTAAAATTATTTGTTAGTAGTCAATAAATTAAAAAAATGAATTAGTATCTATTTACATTATAAGATTATTATTTAATTATAAATATTGCTTTCAGAATATTTCTTAAATTTTGGGTGAAAAATGACGGAATAGTGATGTCACTTTTGTTTTTAGCCTATAACTTTTGATGTTTTATTTTACAACTTATGACAACCAAACATGATATGAAGACTCAACAACATAAGCCAAATCGTTTATATTACTTGAATTTTGTTTGTAAGTAGTACTTTTATATATATTTTTATAAAGTAAAATTAATTTTAATAGATGGACATTTAGAATAGTTGTAAGCTTGTGTAAACTTTTTGAAAATCGTTTGAAATTTAACACATTTATATACATTTTAGTGATTCACAGCATTTATAAATCATATTTTTTTAATATATATAAAATAATGAAACTACAATATATAGATAGACTTACAGAAAATACATGAATCGGTGCATATTTTTTAAAAATCGGTTGAAATTTGACAGAATTGTATACCTTTTACCATTGTGATGTATTATGGTGAGGATTCTGACTAAGTCTAGTTCACTCAGCTTGCTTTTGTTACTTACAGATTGATAGCTTTATTTACAAATTACAAATAGAGAAGCTTTTGAGGAAAGATTTCATTCTGCTCCCAGCTGTCGACACGAATGGCCGCATTTGAAATCGCTCTCTCGTCCGGACTTTGGCATTTTATTTTATAACTTTACTCTTCAGATGTCCAAAATTGTGATGGATGCTGCAGACGTAACTAACAGTTTGAAATAAGACAAACAACCACATATCGACAGCAATGAGCAGGGCTACGCATTGAGGCAAGAGTTGCGAATTGACGTGGATGAAATTAATTTTCGAGTATAGACTAATACATAATATTTTCACAAAAACAACGGATAGAAGGAGAAGACAGGAATTAATTAACACAATGTTCTAAGGACTTGTTTATATTTACTTTTCCAACACTGAGTGGCATAACTTCAGTAGTATATTGTTAAATCTTAAGCCATACTTTAAACAAGCAGTAGAATCAAATCATCCTGGCAAAACATTATCACAACTCCTCGGAGTGCCTGAGGGGCGAAAGACTAAAATAATTAAAGATTTTGTTAATCTCGGAATACAACAATTAGTAGCATACGCAGATGTGTATATGTATGTGTAATTATTACTGACCTTTTTATGCCTATTTGCCTACTCTGTCTACTGCTTTATAATTTTTAAATAATTATAATAATAAAAAGCATTCTATCTCATTAATCATGTGTGGTTCAATTATTCAAAATATCGGAATTAATTTAAGAATATAAAATTTTGTGAAAGTTCGCTTATATGAGCAATTGGAATTAAGAAAACATAGAACTAGTCAGACAGTGTAAAAGACAATCTAAAATTTAAAATCTATTTTATTTATGAGATTAATAAATTATTTGTGCAAAACAACATATTCAAATATAACATTTAAGAAATTATTCAAATTGTACGTTTTGTATAACAATTTAAAAAAATATATTTAGCGCATTTTTTTAAATCGCAAACAATCGCAACACATGGTAAGATTGCGTAAACATTAAAATAATATAACAACATGAATAAGGACGACAAAACGCTGTCCAGATCTCCTTTCCGATGAATATGCCCGAATTCAATAGTATTTTACAAGGTCTGGACATAGTTTTGAATTAAATTTACACGCATATAGATGACTATCACAGTGCAACTTATTAGAAGTGCAATGTTAAAATGTGGCTAAGCGACTGTCATTTGATAAGAAAACCGTCTATCTCACTCTTCCTCATGTCTCTTAATTATAACATATAATATTGACTTACCTTTCTACTCTACCTCAATAGGAGTGTATATGTATAAGTTTTTCCTTGTCTCATTTCCTGTTATTTTTCTTTTACTTCATTTCATTTCATTTCATTTAATTCTATTCTCCTCTCCCACCACATCAGACTCATTTTTATTACAATAAACAGAGATTATATTTGTACATAAGCAGTAGATTCTATATGGAGAGATAAGTTCCAATACTAGCTTTCTAGATATATAGAGAATAAGTGAGTACAACATCAAATAACAATGGTGGTGTAAAATGAATAACATTTCTACTATATTCTATGTGATAAAATATACTTGTTTTTTATTACCGTATTATTACCGTTTTTGTACCGTATACAAGTGTTTGATAAAAGGCTGTAAAATGTTAGGAGTAGAAAGAAATTTCACAGATAATGAAGTTACCTTTCTTAGAAAGTGTCTATGAGGGTCAGTTTTACATCACTAATAGGTGTGCCTGATATTTTCCTCTTATGTCCGATAACAGTGAGTGTGGCAACCTTAGAGTTGGCTGATGAAGTGTATCTTGAAGGATTGTATGCCATTAGCTTAGATTTTAATTGTTCATTACGGTACACAGCTATAATGCTTCCTATATTGTTAATATAAAGTATAGGATATGCGTTAGATGTTTTCGCTCGGAAAATGGTAAAAGTTTACGAAGCCTTATGATAGGTTCATTTGTTAATGTAATAAATGTCGGCGAGGATGGCTTTGAATGAATAGGTGTTCCCTCTTCTGAAATTAGCTGTACTGGCTCCACTCTGAATATCTGCTGATGATGACTAAGATCCACTCTAATAATACAACGGGGAGACTTTACTGAAATCATCTTTTTGTAAAAATGTACCTGGATTTGGTTGGATAATTAACAATTAATTTTTACAGTGATAGTGGCAGGGATTTCAAAATTTTCATTTAACCTTTTATTTGTAATGAGGGGTACAACATTGTGATAAGGTACGAAGTTACATTTCAGCATATGGGTATCCGTTAATATCGATGGAATACATTTGAAAGTACCCTTGTGATCTGTGAAATAGGTGAAATCCGGTTGACCCACCTTCATATACTTTTTATAACGCCCTCCACTGATTTTAAGTCATTTTTCTCTTGGTACGCTTTGAAATTGATGCTACAGTGATAAGGTCAATCAGCGGATTACTTGAAAGAACGTATTTGGCTAATATTTGTTACCCAGGAACTGCCCAGTTTTTCACAGTAATTCCTCATATTTCTCGGGTGTATCTGTTGTAAGCATAGGCTACGATTGCAAGAGCGATCTCTTTTTCAGACGACTTATGTGTTTCTTCGACAACAATTTGCGTATATTTAAAAACAATCGGATAACGCTGACCACATATGTGCATGTGAAGTAGTACTCCATATAAGTTGTGGAGGTATCATGCTCGTAAATTGATTAAATTCTGCAGTGAGATACTCAACAAGACTAGGAATATGACGATCGAAACATATTGTATAACGCTAATTTCAGATCTAGACATTCCTCTATTAGAAAACGCATCTCTCGCTTCGGAAAAATGATTGACAGAAGAGGTAGTACAACAATCACACCAGCGGTTTCCTAGATCCGTTCGAACTGTTCGTTTTTGCAGCATTTTTGGGAACTTCATGTATAATTTATGTCGAATACCCGTCGCCACCTCTTTGCAAATGAAAGAGGTATTGCCTGCTGACTCGACCATATCCGATTCCATGTATAAAGCACATCCCACTTGCAAATTGTATAACTCTATGCAGTCATCGATAATATCAGAAAGTTGAAATGCGCCTGAAAATCTCTTGTTATATCGATCGATAATATAGGGTTCAAATCTAGAACACTGCAACTTTGTAATGAAGGCCAATATATTTTCTAGAGTTTCACATGAGCAGGCTAACTTTCAGAAAAAAGCATTCGCAGTAGACTTTCCACATCAGTAGAATTTGGCTGATTAATGTACAATGTATACTCGAGATGGACGCCTGCAAAATTAATAGCTTTGTGGTCTTTGATACAAAAACGCCTTCACCTCCACTTAGCTCACTAATTTTGGGGTCTTCCTAATCATAACTGTATCAATAAAGCAGTGTTTAACAGGTGTAAGACCAAGTTCGTCACAAATTCCATGACTATTAAAGCCTACTTTTCTGAAATTATTCTATAGAAGTTGTACGAGTGAGAGCTTTCAATGGATTTAGCCGAGTCTTACCCGTAGTAAGATGTGATGCAGGTATTCGATGATAGCGCTGCATTTTAGATAATATTTAATTGTCCAATTGATATTTAAGGATAAATGCGTAGGCTTGTTTCTGAGATAGATAACACAAAATGTCAGTTTGAATTTGAAGTCAAATGCGTTAGCGTGCTTCAGAGATAAAGTACACAATTGTCATGTCTTCAAAGGAAAATCTGTGTATCATAATTTACGATGCTACAACTTTCTTTGTTTATAGACGTTTTGGTCAATAGGCAAACGGGTTAAAGGGTAAATGCGAAGGCGTGTTTCTGGGATAGATTACACTAAATGTCAGTTTGAGTTTAAAGACAAATGCGTAGGCGTGCTTCAGAGATAAAGTACACAATGGTCCCGTCTTCAAAAGAAAATCAGTCTATCATACTTTACAATGCTACGACTTCCCTTGTTTATAGACATTTCGATTCACTAGTCACTAAGAAAACGGTATTCTTTCAGGCGGATATATGCTAAAGGGAAATGCCTAGCCGTATTATTACAATTGAATGCTTGGCTGATCTTATTGCTTGCGGCTAGTCTTAGTCTCATCTCTATTACATTCAATCGAACTCAATGACTTCAACTTAGTCGAAATCCCCATTGAAACCACCAAAATCTGACATTACATGGCTAAAATGCATCATACTAGAAAAAAATCATTAGTTTTAGTTGAATGATTGATTACTACCATTAATGTACCTTTGAATAAATTGTAAGTAGTAAAATCATACTACTTTGACTTGGTTAGAATGTCTATTGAAATCATCTAGATCTGACATTGCATGGTTGTTACAATGCATCGTACTAATAAAAAAATCAGTAATTGTACTTTAATGATGGATTACTACCAATAGGGTACTTCTGATCATTTATAATTAGCAAAATCGAACTCTATGACTTGAATTAATCGGAAACGACCTTGACCTTGTTTAAATCGGCTATGCTAAAAGGACGCCATAGCCAAATGGCGCCGCATGAATTCTCAAATCTACTGGGAAACCTCACATTTGTAATTGCCCGATTTACCTGAAAGACGAAATTGACCTTGTTTAAATTTGTCAATAGAAACTCGATTAAAATAAATTCGAGAAAATTCGAAAAAATCAGCGAAATTAAAAAATCTTAGCGGGGCATGAGGGGCTAATATCCCATACTAATAACATTTAAGATAATACACCACATATTGCAAATCATCCATGTTGTAAACCATAGAAATTATTAGAAAACACACATAATGATTACATTTCATAATAATTTGGTGAAAAGGCACTCATGTGACCAATCAGAATAAATTAAGACAATATAGGACGAAACAAACCCTGTATGACAACATTTAGATTAGATAACTCATAAACAGATAAGATGATCCAAAAATATATACACAAAATACAACCAACCAGATAGTTGATAAACATAACTTGTGTCTGTTAAAGTTTTATTCATGAAGAATAATTGTCCTATATGTAAACACGCTATTGTTCGAATTCCTGCACACTTGCAGCGTGTACACAACTTTTAACGCACTAGAGCTTACTTAGATCAAGGATTTATTGTTACTGTCTACTCTTCTACCATTTAACGCAAAAGTGTTTTTGCTACTTCGGAAATATTCTTCAAGAAATCGATTACCTACGCAACTGAAAAGACTATTTGAACTAATTCTGCACAGATACCGACGAAGCGAAATTCCCAAAGTTGCCATATTGCACAGATATCAATTAAAACAAGATGTCGAACAAAAAAATTAAACTTAATTCAATCAGTAACAGACAAGGAATCAATACGGTCCGACGACGAGGAGGAAACATCAATAAAATTGATGGAACATATGGTAGTCGAAGATGAGGAAGAGAAAGAGTCGACGCTTCTTCCTACAATTCTAGAAGACATACAGAAAAACATACACAAGAAATTGACTCTGGAAGATTTGAAAAACAAAGTACATGACAAAATGATGAATTATAACGAACTAGCCAAAGGTCAAGTGTTAAGGTCAAATGTGATAAAGTGAGCTCGAATCGACTCTTCCCATACTACTATTATGAAATGATAATAATTGCATTATTTGTTTCTATACATTACAAAATGATAAGAGGGTATAGATATATATAGTAACTGGTGAATAACATCTTTTTCAGTGTAAACGGTTTAATACAGCGTGTACTGTACAGTGTTTATTATATATTGTATTTTTAGAGTATATTATAGGGTGCTTTCGTTAATAAAAACACAGTTTATGATATTCATTCTATTCAGAAGATGTCATTGTTACTTCCACACAACTGTAACGAAATGTTTTCGTTAATTTATTATTTTTTTTAATTATGGGTCATAATTTCATTTACACATAATAATAAACTTATGGAGAAACTTTTGTGCCATTATTTGCATTTAATTCACATTAGATTAACAAAGAATTTTTTGTGTTTGGATTTAATTTTTAAAATTATGAAATTATTTAAAAAATATATATATTCAAATAGTCTGTATAATAATCCATACTAAACGAACACCTCGTTACATTGTTGACTTGATTTGTTTTATTCTCATAACAGATTAATACGTACCTTCGAATAAAATATATTGAATACATTATGTGTCATGTACTGTTTGTTATACAAATAGCAAAAAATATTTTTAAATTCGATATTCTAAATTATATTTTTAGAACCATATTTGTTTAACTGCTTGTCTTTGATACTCAAATTTATACATAACCTCGAATTTTATTAAATATCAACCACAGTCTGTCAAAAACATCACTATTGCCAACATTAAAACAATACTGATCATTTAAAAAAATATTAAAAATTTAATAAACAAACAGAAACATTTTTATTGAGCCACAGTGCACGTAAAGCCTATATTCCTGTCCAAGCTAAACGTTGAGTTCTACTTTTCCTAATTCCTGTTTCTATGTTAATTGTTTATTTAGTATTACCGTCCAGCATAAACATAACATATTATAATTCAAGGTTTGTAAGAGCGTTTGAAAAATGGAAAAATCAGTGAATTCCCGAAAACTGTTGGAACTCCTGGAACTATCTTGCAAATATATTTTTAGAATAATTTATATATTTAATCATTTAATTTATTAAAATTAAATTAAAATTATAAAAATTAAAATTAAATAATTTATTTAATTAAAATATATTTTTAAAATTATTGCAAATTTATTTTAATGTATTTCTCATTCTCACAATTCTCAGGGGTGGATCCAGGATTTTGTTTGGGAGGTTCGATTTTGTCCAGAGGGGACCCGAAATATGTAAAAGAAAAACACACAATATTTCAGACATTTTTAACGTATTTTAAGTATGTATACTTGAATCAAAAAATGTTTTAGCAGTATAATATAACTGCTACTATAATTTTTACAGCTACTATACCTATATAATTTTAACACCAGTTCGTACAATTGTTATAAATAAGTTTTTTTTAACAAAATTTAGTAGGTATATACATAAAGTGATGGAGTACAGAATAAGAGTCGAATATGTACAAGTCTTTCCCAAATATGTATAGAATGTTTCAAATTAGTCAGTTAACAAACATTTCAGCAACAGTCGCCGAGGATACATTTGTTCAAATCTGTCAACTAAAGATGACACTGAAAAATTCCTTTGTGGCACCTCGATGCACTTTCATGAGCATTTCCTGCGACATCGTTGACCTCAAGTAACCTTTGACAAGATTGAGCTGGCTGTGGCTTCTTTCATTTTCACAAATTGTGACTGGGATAGATCAGGGCAATTCTCAGCAGTACATAAATTTTCAGAAAACGGTCTTTGTCACAAGTGCGAAGGACTTCACATAAAGAATCTGGAACTGGTTTTGAAGAAGAGATATTGTCATTATTCCAGTACCTGACCCAAGAACAATACTTTAAGGAAAATATGCCTTTGGTGGGAAGATTGTTCTAATTGTTCTAATTGTTCTGAAGATTGTTCAGCAATTTATCCGGAACAGAAAGTTGTTTAGGAAGGCGATGGAACAAGTCTTAGAAGTTACATCTAACTCGCTGATTACATATTTAAGCAAGTGAATCATTTTGGAACGCTTGCAATGGTCCTCTGTTAATTTTTATGTAAATAGTATGAGTTTGCCCCTTATTACCTATACATAGATTTCGGCACATATGTCGATATATCGCCACTCAATAAGTGATATCGCGCCCATTTTGATTTTATAATAAAACACTTTTTTCTTTATAAAAATTATATTTAAAAATTAAAAAAAAAATTTTTTTAATTAAAAATAAATAACCAATTTATAAAAATAAAGAATAAATGATATATTTAAAATGCTTTTTTTTAATGTAGTTTTATAAAAAAATAACTTAGAATCAAATAACTTATAGACTGCTACAAAACAATATCAATTTAATATTTAAATATATTAAATAAGCATGATATTAGATAAATAAATATTTACATTTATTAACATATTGTATTAACTAATAAATTTCTATAAAACATCAATAGAATATATAGTATGTTTAATATTAAGAAATAAATGTTACATAGTATAATAAATAAATTTTATTTTTTAATTTTTTTTAATTAAAAAAAACTATTCAAAGGTAAGATTTGATGTAGCTCCTACTCTCAAGTTAAATAACCGTCCAAATAACCGTCCAGTTAACATCTATTTACCACTACCCACCTAGGAAAACTTATTATTGTATTAATTTATTATACGGTATTTTCAATATATTTAGTATAAATAGGATAATATTGCTTACTGTATAATTTATCATATGGAGTTGTCTTCTGTTTTAGAAACAATGACAACAGATTTAATTAAACAAACTAATGCTTCTTGTATTATATGGAATTATTTGAGTCTTAAATATAATATAAATTAATCAGTCGATATAGACAAAAATGTTAGACGAATACACAAATATATCAGAACTTTGTTGGGATAATTTAATTAAATAAGAATTGCCAATTAATGTATTTCAACCAAAATGTAAAAATCGTCAATTTATTTCAAATATGTCACAAATTACACAAAAAATGCAAAAATCTATTTTATTGAACTATACCATATTTATACAAATATAATGGCTAAACATTTCTCAAATAAAGCACTTATTATTTAACGTATAAAACATACAAAAATAGCAATAATACATAAACGCAGGTCCGCAGAGCAGGGGGCACTTTAAAAAAAAAACTATTATATTTCTAAATATCTATTAAAATCTGCATAGGTAAAAGGGGTTGAGGAAAAGTAATATGCCCTTTCCAGAAAATAATGCCCTTTTAAAAAAAGTGGCCCATCCACTTAGAATATTGCTCCGCGGCCCCTGGAACGGTTAAAAAGTTGCATTTTGTATTTACTGCATAACATATAGAAACTAATTATATTTCATAAATATTTTCTAATTTTATTATCATTAAAATACAAGCTATTGTAAAATTTTACTCCCAGACAACCAACATTTCAATATACATTACGGACCTAATTTGATATCAACTGTCTTTATATATACTGTATGTAAATGATAAATGTTTGCAACAGTTTAACTACAAAGTGTAATCAAATGACATTATAAATGTTAACTAATATTAATAAACAACAATTATTATGCTAGATTAAATTTAATATAAAATGAATAAATTATACAAAAAATGTTAATATGGCACAAGATTGCATGAATAATCCATTTTAAATTTAAATATAATAAATGTAAATATAGCACAAAAGTGTTTGTAATATTTATGTAGTTAAAAATGTATATAACTTGTAAACTATGCATTGTATAACAATTATAAAAAGTTGTTAAATTTGTATAAATGTCGTCGTTTAAAAAAATTAAGTTTAGTAGCTTATAAGCTAGGTTTTTTGTTGCCCTATCTATTTTTGGACAATGACAAGACATTTTGTACGCTATTTCTTCCGCTGAATCGATATTGTCGGACACTGGCATCGCTTCCGCTCTTCTCTTCGTTGCGTAGTCACACCCTCTACACTCTTCACTGCATCCACATAACAGTTGATAGATTAGTAGATTACTATTATGTAATTAAATTAAAAATATAAAAAGTGTATAAAGTACCTTAAACTATATTGTAAAACTATATTGTATATATATATATATATATATATATATAATATAAACATGACGGAAGCATATGTAATATGAATCATCAAAGCATAAAATAATTTATTCCTTTATCAAAAAAAGGTAACGTTTCTGAAGTTTAAAATTATTTTCGCATACAGTTAATAAATCTAGGTAGGCCGAATCTCGTGAACTTTACGAATTATTGTTAAAATAATATTAAAGACAATTTTTTAACAGTTTGGATTAGTTACTTTTTGTACGTAAGTATAATAAAGAACATTTGGAGATCTTTTGAATTTAAAATATTTAAGGACACACTATTAATGAAGCACTGTTATAGTGTGCATTCTAGCAATGTGTCGTATTAGCAGAATGATATTCGTCAAAAGATAATAAAAGAGACTAATTAACAGGAGTCATTAGGAAAACCTGATGAAAACAAAAAAAAACGTTTATAAGGTACTATGATAAATATGACAATGAAGTTATAGTAAAAAAGATTGGTCTGATTGCAATAATATATATATAGATACATATATATATATTAAAATAGAAAAGGTAAAAATTAAAATTTGTCGCCATTGGTGACTTTAACTTTTTAAACTAAAAATACGAAATATCGAATTTCCCTACATATGTTAAAGCAGGATGTTCTCAGTTCCTGATTAGAATATTTAACAAAAAAGGCTATGAATTGCCTTCTAATGCGTTGATATAAAAACTAGCGAACTGTGAGTAGCACCGAGATAATCTTTTAGTAAATTCCATCCGAAAGATATAATAATTGTAAAACGGATAAGCTTTTTTTCAGGAATTATTTTTTCATAATAATGTAAACAATTATTATAATAGTAGGCTGCGTACTTTAAAATATAATTCATAATATTAATGAATAATGTAAACAATTCTTATAATGTAATCCTATAACTTACGTATGTATCTATAATTCATAATAGTTATACTAACTATCAACTGATCAGGAAGGTACAACTTTTATAAATTACTGGAAAGCTCATATAGCAGGAAAGACCCCTAGTGTTTTAGTAAATGTATTAATTGCGCTTAGTATGACAGTATATATTAACCAGATTTTCCCTATATCAAATATAATTTAAAAACATTTACTTGTTTCAATAAGAATATTTTAAAACAATGGATTTACTGAATCCTGGAGAAATAAAATTTTTGTAAATAAATGTGGAAAATTATATTTACAGCCAAATGAGCTTTCGATAACTACTCAATTAAAAATACTTTATAGTTTTATACTTATATTATAGATATATTTAGAGGGAAAAAAATTAATCAGCTGAAAATCCCTATAAATGTTTTTTTTGCTAAAAAATCCCTTTGTAAAATTTCTACGGATTTTCAAAAAATTGGGACTAGCTCATAGCTATTCTTAATGTCTATCTATTGCATTTTATTTTTGGTCAAAGGTAAAGTGCAGGTGTACCAGAATGGACCCTTCCTATACTACTGTTATTAATGACTGGGTCCTGGTGAATCTATATTTTATAAACATAAACAATTAAATATTGAGAGGAATGTGTAACTTACAGTCAAAAATGATATATCCTTAGATATCGAGAATTCAGGTTTATACATTTAAGGAGAAAAGAGAAAAAATGATAAAGTATTGTATTTTATTATAATGTAAAAAATAATGTTAACCATTAAACAATTATATCAAATAAATCAATTAAATAAATCAATAAAACATTAAAAATAATATAAGCTTGGACCATAGCAACATATTCTAACAAACTTATAAAATTCTTATTAGCTATTTTTCAATTGAATATATAAAATGTTTTAAAAGGATATAATTTTGAGTTAATAAATTTTTTAAATAAATCAGAAAACAGTATTTTATAAGATCATTGCTAATAATAATTGTAATAATTGTAGTAAATTGTAGTAAATTGTAAATTGTAGTAAATTGATAATAATCATTGTAATAATATATAAAAAATGTTGTAAGAATAAACCTAAGCTTTCAAACGAATTCTAAACTATTGAATAATGACGTATAGTAACGTTTTTGTAACACAATGAGAATATAACAATGAAAACAAAATAACAAATAAAAAATTGTAATAAATACAGCGTATACTAGTATTTAAAAAATGACTAAAAGATAATAGAGCACTAAATAATTTCAATACTTTAATATTATAGATAAAGTTTGTGTAGGCCTATAAAGTATTGTTTTATTGCAAATCATTGTACTTAAGTTTAGTGCGGTTTAGATGTGAATTTATTTATTATTATTGTATCAATATAATTAGAACTATAGCCTATGAATCAATAATAATTTGATAAAAATAAACTATAGTAACATTTTAATAATTTATTCACCTTACTTGGAGAATAATTTATCATGTAATTTGAAATTACAATGTGAGCCAATTCTGTTTTTGTTATTGATTAATGCAAACAAATAATAATATTCTAAAGTGATCAGATTTAATAATTGTTATTTGTCAAATGCATAGCTGTTGAAATACACATAGTAATTATAAAATGAAGTAATATGCATTGAAATATTGTTTTGTTTATATTTATATTTAAATTCATCATTTTATTTGATTTTATACTGCTTATATAGTCTTTAAAAATGATTTCCATTAAAATTATTCTAAAATAGTATATTTACTTTCAAGGTATTAATTTGTCTAAATTTAAAGTATATGATTATATTATAAATACAGTATAAGGTAATATGTACTCAAAAACACATTTAATAAATAAAAATGTTAAATTGATAAAGTATTATTGAAATATTGCTCATAGCATCGAAAAATACTTACCCGATACTTTGATCAATTGAAATATAAGTTTTCGTCGCAAGTGATTATAGTTCCTTATTCTTATACACTTCTAAATAGCCTTATTTTAATATACGGATATAGCTATTCTGTAATAATCATATATACAAAATGATTCGAGTTTATAATTAAATTCTTTTAGTTTGCAATCAAACTCACATATGTGCCGTTCACAGTATATATTCACTACCCACTTGGATTTTATCAATCACAAGTTATGTAAATATATGTTTTTAATATAATATATAAATAATAAAGAACTTTACTTCTTTATTAGAAAAATGTATTACACTTTTATATATGCCCAATAACCATGTAAGAATATTCAAACTATTAATTTTACTGTAAAACGATAATACACTTTGCATATTTATTGTATTTCAAGTTTTTTACTTATTAGTAATTTTGCTTTTATATTAATACTATATATTTTTTAATTTCATTAAAAAGTAGATACAATTCTGAAAACATATTTGTATTTGAAACTTATATGAAATTCCTTTTAGTTTTCATTACAAACTTAATTATGTTTTATGAATGTGGCGATATCGACGCTTAAGTGTTTAATTAGTTTAATTAAGAGTTTAATTATTTCAAAGTTTGATAATTTGATAAGTTTTACCTATATTACTAAATTACTATGTATAAACATATACACATGTACAACTCTATGTTTAACTAAAAATCCAAACACGTAATAACATATAAGTTGACCTTGTTAATAAAGATTTTGACCACCTCTTAACTTCAGTTGAACATTTTCAGAATTTGTATCATTCTTTCTTGGTTGCAATTTATAGAACTTTCGCGGTTTAACGATTTTAACTGTCTATTTTTATTATCCTCTGGTTAACGGTTTTAACCGCTGTTACTAATCTATTATTGAGCCATTTCTTATTCATTATTTTTTTATTATTAATTGTAATAGTTATTTTGGCCAAACTGTTCAAAAATAATGATTAAAGTAGGTGGGTGTGTTGGTGGTGGGAGGTGGAAGGGGGGGGGGGGGTTGATTAGCTGATGTCGTATAACATTAAAACAGTGCCAAAAACAAATGTAGAGTGACTTCTGTAATTTTTTTTATTCTGCGGCACTCTGACGAGTGGTGCAATCTTCCTTGTTTCGTAATTTTTTCAAAATCTAGAAAGGTATACAATAATGGTATCAATCGATTCCGAATACTTTTTTTAATTACCACGTTAATGTTCTTCTGAACAAGTTTCTTCATATCAAATTTCATAAAGTTTGAAGCACTTCTAATTTTAGAAGTGCTTTAAACTTAATGAAATTTATGTTTTATGAAAAAAAATAATTTCCATAAATAAAGGTTTTCATTTATAATTTATTTACTTAGTTTCGATTTCAGCAAAACATGCCAGGAAATGTTTGCAATTTAAACATTTTACTTTTTTAGTGTAAAAACTTTGTGTACTAGCATGTATTATATATCAAAAGGTTCGTACGTATGTAACGGTTATTCATTTATAATCCATTAAAAAAAGTTATAAGCATAAGCAAAAATGTAATTTAATGCCGCCACGCCATACAATTTTTTTTTTAAAGTTCATATAAAAATATATATTTTTGGATTTTTTTGGATTTTGGCCTAAGTCCCATATAAACCATTATACGCAATTTTTCTCTATTGTACAATCATTTTTTATTCTTTATCGAATGTTGCAGTGCATTGTGCCCTAAGATGCATGCATCGTTTAGGCTGGAGCGTCGTATCATTTATAAAATAAATTAGAAAAAAGTTTTAAAATGTGCACAGTTGCCTGAAGACTTATAAAAATATAAATAAAATATAATATAATTTTATAGATCTACATTTTTGCTTTATTAGATTATAATTCTTGTATTAAAATATATTAGACAACCATCTCAGCCTTATTACAGACTTGTCAGCTGCAGTTTTCTCTTTTTATTACTTGTTGGAATAAACGGGATTTATTAGCCCTTTTTTTATCTAAACATAGAATTAAATTAATCAAAATTTGGAAAAATACCCAGATTGTTACTTAAAAAATGGCGATAATGACTAATTCATGTCATTTATATGAGATACTAGCTGTTATATTGACCATCTTTAAGGGGGTAGTAACTCACGCATATTGTTCGGCACTCCAAGTTTTTTAAAACCGCAACGCTCGCGATCCTTCGCTGAAATTCTGTATCCGCCCCTTTGGATAGGTATATGGTTTCTTTCTAAATATTATTATCATAGAATTATCAGAAATTGTATTAATTTATATCGGCATATCATATATATAAATTTGTTAGTTATCGGTTATTCTATAGTATCCTGTCAGTAATAATAAACGAAAGTTTATTTATTTAAATGTTTGTGAAATGTTATCCTATATTTATTTGAATTAACTGGCAATTTTTCAACCTGAACAAAAATTATTGAAAACCATTTTAACATGAATCCTATATTTATTTACTTTTTTTATATATATGAGAGAAAACAATTTAACACATGTTATACAATATACAACATGTTATACAATATACAACATGTTATACACACATTTTATACAATAATTATGAAAAATATATAACTCAATATCATAATTAAAAATTGCAAAAAAATTTATCAACCTCATTTAATTAAAGAAGCAAAATTTTGTAAAACGTGTTAACTTTATAAATGTTTGCGTGAAATTAACTAAATACCACATGATTT
Organism: Coelogynopora nodosa; assembly: GCA_034780555.1. Classification (NCBI taxonomy): domain Eukaryota; kingdom Metazoa; phylum Platyhelminthes; order Proseriata; family Coelogynoporidae; genus Coelogynopora; species Coelogynopora nodosa. The sequence continues at coordinate 747 of JAUZND010054109.1, read as the reverse complement.
ATAAATTCATAGTATCTTTAATATCTTAGCTAAAATGTTCCAACATAATCACATTAATGCTTATATGGCTGTAACTAAATATTACAATTTGTACATATTAGCACACAGCTCAACATGTGCATGTACCACTAAATAAGTGTTAATTATAGCAGTTTTTTGTTTAATAATCCCTTCATATCACATGTTTATTTTCTTAGACCCATACAAGTCAAGTCATACACACATGATAAACAGTATTGAGAGAGAATAATAACCTCTTCATGCAAATAATTGTATTATCTATTGAATAATATAAACGGGGTGATTACATAGTTCTTCTCCCCTATAGAACACATCCGTTTTTATGTGCATGAACAGATTTTTTCTACTACACTCTTAGTCAATAACTTCTGAAATGTCTTATAACCAACTTCTGAAATTATTTCAGAAGTTTACTTATCAAATTTAGGTTTATATAGTACTAACACTATATATTATAATATGGTACAAAAGGGATATATTCATATTTAAATAATTATAGTTATGATATAATATAGAATTTTGTTAAAACTGTAAAATATGTATACAACTTCTAAAATATTTTCTACAGCCTATATATAATATATATAGGTTAAGTTTAAGGCCACCAATAAATTTTGATCAAAATACTGCTAATTTTATTTTGATGACGTAATCTTCATTTAAATCAATCGTATCACACTATAAGTGTATGATTACGTTAGAGCTATAAATAACTTCCAATTAAAT
>JAUZND010054108.1:0-41711 GCA_034780555.1 Coelogynopora nodosa | reverse complement strand
AATAAAATAAAAATTCATAAAAAAATGACAATTTACCCGGCTATAACTAAACCCGAGACTACCTCGGGCCCCGGACAAGCGACTTTTGAAGGCCGTCAAATAAATAAAAGAGCACCGTCGCGAAAAGTCTTGATGTTGTTGAGAGCTTGACTGTGATGACACTCCCATTTGAAATCATTAGGTGCTGATGACAATAAAGCAAACAAAGGAGCTTCGTGTGCAAATTCTTTAACAGATCTGCTGTAATACTGCGTAAGCAACCCAATTGTGATCGCAAGTCATAAGTATTTGTAGGAGGGGATGCTTTCATGATAAGGTCATACATATAATGATCTGGTTAATTTTCAGGAAGAATTAACTAAAAAATCAAGGTAGGACAATTGTGGTTCACAAAAAAACTCATTTCCTTGAATTTATCTTAATATTGTATTTCAGCAATCTTTTGAGAACTTGAAGAAGTCTATTGTAATGCTCTTCTTGAGAATTACTAAAGACAATTATATCATCTTGATAGGATTTGATTATTTCTAGACCCGCAATAATTAAATCAATAACTTTTTGACAGGGGAAGTAGATAAGCCAAAAGGTAAAAATTTATGAGCATACAAATTCCAAATTGTACAAATTGTTGTCAGTTCTTGAGAAAACTTATGAGTAGGAATTTAAATAAATTAATTTTGGATGTCTATCTTTGAAAAGACAGTCGTACCGTTGAGAGCAATAAACACGTGTTCTGGTTATGGAGTTGAGGTTGCTTTTTGCTTCAAGGCTGGATTTATTGTGACTTTGAATTCGCCACAAACTCATATATAGGGTTCCATCAGATTTTAATGGAGTAACTATAGGAGTGGGCTAGGCATTTTTACTTTACTTTAACTTTTACTCATTTGTTAATAATTTTTTACTGACTTGTGTAGGCCATAAATCAAAGGTCGACGATTTAAAAATACTGGCACACCATTATGAAACAGTATTAAAGTATAAAAACAGTATTTAAACCTCAAGAGTATTTTGAATTCGAATCCTTAAGAATTCGAAGACCATTTAGACCCGTAACATTAATAATCTCGATGAACAACAATGAATGATAATTCAGTAAATTCATCAAAATTGTTTTTGATTTTTAGCATGAATTGTCCTACAACAAGGATTTCGTGACCCGTAATACCTCTTTAATACAGTAATAAAAAAAATTAAAATGTAATTTCTGGGTCAATTAACCAAACTGTATCTGTATCAATAAATAAAATAGGGCTACCTGTGTCTTGCATTGGATCTTTTAAAGATTCAACCCTGATTGAAATATGTAATCTTTCTTAAGGAGGTTTCAGAAATCTTTTGAATTTATTGACAGGATTGTAATATTTAGTCCTTCAGAATCTGAATCAGAGTAATTTGAATTAATTTTTGTATTTTATAATTAGTCAGTGACCAGATTAACAGAGGATTTTGAATTTCTGAATAAAAATTCCGACTGTTTACAGACCTTAGAAAGGTGTCCATTTTTTTACAATTAAACATTCGAAATTAATTTCGGAAATATTTTCCACCATAGGAATATAACAGGATTTTGAAAATTTGGAGTGATTTGGACTTTGAGAATTAGAATTTTGCTGGTTTTTATTAAATTTAGAAGGATATATGTCTTATCTGATCTTCTTATCTAGGACTTGGATGAACAACTTTATCGAGGAGTACTGCTGAGTGAATATATATGTAAGTTGCCTCATTCACATCAGCCATAGATTCACAAACTTCTTTGGCCTTCTGGAATGTTAGGTTTTCTTCCATGAGAAGTTTGTGCTGAAGGGTTGAACTATTGATGCCAGAAACTATGCGATCTCTTAAATGGATATACAAAATAACAATGAGATGCTTTGGTTTGTAGCTGTAAGATTGTCTTTTCGGATGATGTAGTTGAAACTTACTATTTCTATAATTTCAAAATTGACAGGCTTTAAGTGCTGAATAAACATATCAATAATTTCATTTGATATGTTAACTGATTTGGCTTTCTTGTAAATGCTTGAAAATTAACAGCTGTTAACAACATTAATGTATTGTATAAGCATCACCCCCCGCAAGAGTGAGTAAGTGAGCTAAACCTGTTCTCTTGAGTGATTTTATCATTTGTCAGGCAATAAAGATTGAATATCTGTAAAACTAATCTTCGCTAAAGCTTTATAATTTTTTACGTCTAAATAATGCTCTAACAATATTATAATATTGATATTTGTAAGTATTGATAATGAATGTAATAAAATAGGTTGTATACTAGTCTGTGCTCTCGACGCTAATTGTTATATTAAAATGTATCAAAGTGAAATAAATTAAAGTAATGAAACAACACAACATTTAAGTAATAGAAATAATTTGTTTATAATATATATATACAAGATAGAAACTATATTACTAAGATAAAATTCTTACCTATGGTTAAACGTAGTCAAGATCATCAGTAAAATAAATGGTAAATTTTACATAAATTTACATAACAAAAACATAAGCATTAATGAAATAATAAAACAAATACAACTATAATGTAGATAAATATATAACAGAACGATTTTAAGCCGACTTTGCTAATTCATTCTTTGGTTTGCACACTTCAAAATACAATAAAGTAGATCCGTTTACTAATAATAATTAATTATAATCCAGAAGTATATGCATATATAGCATATTGCATATTAAACACTATCTGTAAAATTAAAAATAATATATATATAATAAATAATTAAAAAAACTAATTTCTGTTTCAATTGACAATTTTTTTAAACTTGGTAATATGAACATGAAATATTCATTAGCTTCCGAATGATCACGCGTCCATACGATCATAATATAATTAATTATTAATTTCTTAATTTTTCCCTAAAATATGTTCAATTGAATTTTGTTTAATATTGATTAATCGACGGTTATGTTTTATTTAAACAATTTGCATAAAATATTGACTTGAAAAAGTATAACATATTTTCACTTTATATAATGTATGTATATATTGCTCTAATATTTAAAGATTTTAAACAAAATAGAGTCGGTTCTTGGATCTTAGACGTTGATAAATTTGATTAAAATATTCTCTAATTAAATTATTTAATATGTTGTTTGTATATGTCAAAATAATAACACCATAAAACTAAATAGAAAAGAGCGACGTTTAAAAGTTTGACTTAATTCTTTTGTAAAACTTTTAATTCAGCCGTGTTCTTTAAATAAGGCTATGGTATATCAACAAATCATTTTACAATTCTCTATGATCATCAGTAGAAGGTATGTTTTGTTTAACTTTTCAATAAAGAAATGCCTTATCTATCTATTCTTATAGCTATTATAATCTATATTTGATTTGTCATTCACATTTCACAGTGCATATACATGGCCAGTGACTACATACTATAGTCTATACCATTGATTTAGGCTGTTATAATACAGGAAATCCGAATATGCATTTTAACATATTTTGGATGTGTCTGTGTGATTCATACCTGAAATTTACAATTCACTGACATTCCTATCACTTATACTTATAGTATACTATACTACTACTAGTTCTAGACCCAGATTTAGAATTATTAGTCAACACAAGGAGGGCAAAATTGAAATACCTAGAAGGATGGCAGTGGTCATTTTTGACTGCTACATTATTTTTGTTGTTTTTGTTTTGAAGTTATACACAACCAAGACTAGTTAAACAGAAATATTTTAAAAAAATCATATACAGACTAACTCAATCAATGTGAAGAGATCTATTTTCCACATAAATATTATGTTTATATTTCACAATTCATTGATTTATAATGCCAATGGTCACAAAACAATTATATATATTCCTCTCAGTACTGGTATTGCAAGTTATCAATTGGACTTTGATAGCACAATAGTCAATACATTGTTCACAAGAAAACTTTCTGCATGTCTGGTAGACTACACTTATTTTATTGGTACATCTCTCAGTGATTTGACATTATTTTCATTTTGGTGCTTACTACTGGGTAGGTAATACTTGTTTTTGTTGGGCTGAATATTCTTGTTATTGTTAGGCTAGTAGAACTGTCAAACCTGGGTCTTGTTGTGCACATCTTATCATATCCTCAGACAGTTAAAGAACAAATTTTCTCCACAATACATTGGACCATGTCACCTTCTTATACACTATCTAAGCATTTATACCTGCAAAATCCATTATACTGTAAAAAAAGACTCCAAATAGCCATTGTCTATGCCTAGACTTTATGGAATACAAGCTTGCCATCTGATCCATAAAGTCAACTCATTTTGTTACATTATATGTTTCAATAGTCTCAGGTTTTTTCTTCACTGATCTTACTATTTGTGACTGGTCTGTAAAGTGTGCAGAGGAGTATTATAATTTTTGCTGATTTGGCATTTTAAGAAGTCAGAATAGTTCAGAATTCTCTTCTTTATGCAGTTGAGTTGTGAATTTTAGATCATGTTTCATTAACTCCTAAACTTTTGAAACATCCTGGCAATCCTTATTAATTATGCCAACAATTATGGTATTCTTTTTAAAAAGATACACCATAAGTTTCAGGAACATAAAATAATTATCTGTAGTAATGTTGTAGCCCATATTGACAAGTCGATCAAGCAAATTTTTTGTTTATTTCTTGGCAAGTCTTGTCCTTGCCTAGATAGGGAATTACATTAAAGAGGTATTTACTGTTCAGCTTGGTCATTAGAAAACACATAATTTTAAATTTATCTGGTTTATTGAACATATATTGAGTAAAGGGACATCTAGCTTTTGCTGGGAATAGCTACTCATCAATTGTCAGATATTCTTAAGGTATATAATTTTTTTTTAATTCTCCACAAATTCTACATTATTCACATTAGTTACCCACATGATACTGTTCTACTGTGTATTAATATAATCAATACTACATAACTGTTATATTATATGAAGTATTGGTTCAGCAGTCAGTATTGACTGCTCTGTCTTTACAGGTATGTATGTTTCTTATAGAAAAGTTGGCTGCGGTAATTATTTTAAGTTATGCCACTTTTGGTTAGCACCAAAAATAAATAAAAGTCAGTGAATTTCAGTTTGATGCTGTATTCGGTTGTCATTATGTAGATATTTGAAAATAAAAAGCAGTCATTTTTTACCACTCCATCTTTTTAGTGTTATACTATAGTCCTACTTCATGGTAGCATTCAGGCTATGCTTGTCATGCATGCCCTGAGCTCTGAAATTCTATATATATTTTAACTTTATCTGAATATATATTAAATACTAATAGTATACTAGTAATAAACTAAAGTAAAACAATTCTGCTTCTATGAATAGAAATAATATTTTATTTTCACTTCAATAAATAAAACTTTTATTGAAAGCTATTAAAAGTTAAATTTTTATTGATTAATGATAAAAGTATACTTTTATAAATAAAAATAATATTTTATAAAAATATTCTTATTTTGAAATTATTTCTAAATTAAAAATAATCAAATTGTAGCTTTTTAAAAATATAAATAATTATATTTTTATCTTTCCATAAAATAGCTACTTTACAACAGTATGATTTGAATATATTTTTTACATATAAATAAAATTCATACTTTTATTAAAAATTCTATATTTATATAAGGCATAACATAAAAAAGCAATCCTTTATATATTATATTTAAAACAATTACAACCATATTCAACATGAAATTAATACTAACAAATACCAATAATTTTTTCCCCCTAATTTAACTTTAAATTTGATAAGCTGATAAATATACAAATCCATTAGTTTATTTTAATTACAAAATATTAAAAATTTATTTTCACAATATTTTAATATGTTATAATACATTACTTGTATTGAATGTAATTCTTATTCTTTAATATTAAAGTCTTATTTTATTATAGTACTTATTATTAAACTATTTACCATAACAATTAGGAAAAACTATACATAATGATTATATAATTTTATATGTTTATTATAAATGGATTTATATGTTATTATGATTACATTAGTATTTATTTAATTATTATTATATTTTGTATATCATAGCTATTATTTTTATAATATTAATTATCAATTATTAAATAAATTCTTTTGATATATTTGTTTAATAATTTTTTATATGTTTTAATTTATTTATATCATAATATTTAATTAATAATTATTAAATTTCATAAATTAATATTATATTTCAGTTTCAATTTATATATTAACAACACATTTTTTACATGCATAATATAAAAGATTGTCTAGATTATTTTAAAATACACTTTATTTTTTATATAATTTACTCAAAGTGATATAATAATTATTTATATCTTAAACTAATAATTTGTTAATTATAATACTATAAATTACTGTTTCTGCTTTATTTTTCCTGATAGTATTTACTTTTATCTGAATTAATTGATCAATTGAATAAATTGGTTAATATAAATTAACATTGTATTTATTTTATAATTTATTAATATAATTTAAATTTATACATTTAGAAATATTTTTCAATATGCCTAAAAACACTATAATTTTTACATTACATTTCTTTAATTCAATAATTACAATATATATAATATTATTTATATATTTTTATATAAAATAATATTATAAATAATTATATCAATTAAATTTTTTTCACTATTAATATATATATACTTATAATATTATTTTGTATATATATCATTATTGAATAAAAAATTGTAAATTAAAAAATAATTTTACATCAGAATAATAATATTTTTTTTAATGTATTTAGTGAATTATTAAATATAATTTTAGTTTATAATTTCCAAAAATGTGTAAGAAATTGTTAATTTTTAAGATTATTAATTATTGTAGAAATTATTTCATATATCAATTCATGAAAACAATGCATATTATTAATTAAAAAAATTCATCAATGACTATTGTTGTTGATATATATAATAATAATAATAATTGTATGAATTGTTTTTATTATTGTTTGTTATACATAGATTAATTTCATCTGCCTTAACACACATAGTTGTAATAATTTCACCATGTGATTTTTTCATATATTTACTGTCACAAAATAGTGGTAAACAATTAATAACATCAATATATGTTATTCTGTTGGACAACTTGGTTTATGGCACCATCTTTCCACTTATATCAAAATATTCATCAATGAAAACAATTTCTATATTCTAACAATAAGTTTTTCATATTGTAACCATAATTGTTTACATAATTTCAACAATACAATTTGTGTGTACAAAATTAGAAAATTTATTTTAAACAATTTTTTGCCTATATATAATTATTTTTCTCTTAGTACTGAAAATATAGATTATATTTTCCAACATAATTTCTGACTTATTTTCTGTACTTTTTTTATAATATCAGTAATACATTTATAATATCATCATATTTAATTTTAATAAGTGGTACACAGCTACCTAGTTTAATGTTATATTTTATATTGAAAAGTTTTTTTTTTTTAAATTAATTTTTAGTAATTATTAGACAATTTGTTTCATGGTGATGCAGCTTAATATGTAGTCACATACATTACAGCGATATTAGTTAGTTAATTATATTATACTATTTATTGATAAAACAAATGCAATAAAATGTAATGATACTGAATTAAATGCAGTAAAATATACACATTAGATTACATTTTGACCATCAAAAGCCCTTATCAATACTGAGTTTTTGATTTGTAATTTTCATATAGTTTCAGATTACAACATTGTTTTACAATTCAATACATAGATAATATTTTTCAATATGTTTATACATGAAATGAATTGATAAATGAAATATCTAACTAATTACATAAAATAATTTTTTGCTGCCATTTTGATAAATATATTTTGCAGAAAGCATCACAAATGTAGTCAATCACACATATTTTTGTAATTGATTTATACTTGTAATGTGAGTTAAGCATTGTATAACATCGTGTTATCAACTGATTTCTTTGGATGAGAAGCATAATATTTTCATTAACAAAAATAATAGTCGCAATCACATCGCTGATTGTAGAATATTGTTACTTTAACAATAAGATTATTTTTTTAATTAGTGGATTTGTCAGTTTTTTCAATAATTTAAAAATATGTTTGATGGGTATATGCTAGCATAAAATTTCTTAATGATAATGTTATTTTAACTTATATAGTGTTTTTTAAAGTTACTATATAATTTTAGTTTCATATTATGTAAAAATAATTACCACTTATATTTTTAATTCAGAAAACAAGCAAATATTATCCTTAAATGATGTTGGTTTATTCATAAATTTTAATAATTTTTAATTGTAATTAGAAATGAAATTTATTCAATAAAACATTTATGTAAGAATAATTGCAAATTATTAATTTAAAAATTAGTTTCTTTGTTTTATTTTAAACAATTGTGTTCAGTATATTTTTATAAATAAGTTTTATATTGTTATATACATTTTAATTGTTTATTGTTTTATACAATTTCGTCAATTAAAAGTTATTCCAGTTTAATGCAATTGGCATACTTATAACAAAAGTGTAATTTTTAATTCAAAAAAGGAATAATAATATTTTTGAATAAAGTTTAATAGTTTGATTGATATTATAAGTAAATTTAGAATGATTTTGAAGTTAATTTTAAGTAAATTTTTATTATATATTATATGTTAATGCTAAACTTTTTATTTATTATTTCAGATGTTTTTTCAAACTTTGATTTTGAATTTCCTCAGGAAGCAAGGTTTAACTGTGTCAATTAATTTGATATTACTAATACTATACAATTTCCCAGTATTCACAAGTTGTGAAGCATTTTCTGTTTTCGAAAATGAACCTGCAGGTACTTTAGTTGGAAGTTTGACAGGTGTTAATGTCAATAATCGATTTAGTTTCAGCAGTGAATCAAATCTCTTCAGTTTGAATTCCATTACAGGAACGATCAAAACACGTGTACAGATTGATCGTGAAAGTTTGGTCAAGGATACTATTGACCTTTTGGTTATAACAACAACAATTGGTTCTAATAGGAAAGATACACGAGATGTACAAATTAAAGTGAATGACAGAAATGACAACTCACCAACATTTAGTCAAAGTGTGTTCCCGTTATCCATATTGGAAAATATTCAAAAGGGAGCTAGTTATTCATTACCTGTGGCAACGGATCTTGATGTTGGAATGAATGGGGTTAGTTCTAATTACCGCATTGAATCTGGAAATAATAATGGACAATTTCGTCTAAGTGTTGAAGCAAACGAGCTACCAACACAACTACTTCTCTATATTGAAAAACCTTTAGATAGAGAAACAGTTGATACATATTCATTAAATATATCGGCAGAGGATGGTGGAAGTCCCGTACGCTATGGATTTCTTATTGTTAAAATCAAAGTCGATGACTACAATGATAACAGTCCATTATTTGAACCTAGCAAGTACTCACCTTTGCTCGACGAATCCGCCACTCCGGGTACCTTTGTAGTGAAGGTATCTGCTACTGATCGTGATCTCGGTCAAAATGGGGCAGTAACATATTTATTTAAAGACTCGTCGTCAACCAGCTATAAGGAATTTGACATGGATAGTGAAACCGGTGTGATTTCTTTAAGGGAACAATTCTCTTGCCATCGTAATACAGGTAGCTGTGTTCTCATTATTGAAGCCAGTGATCAAGGTGAGCCTGCTCTAAAGGCAAATGGTTATGTTACAGTGCAAGTTATATATGGCAATAATCATATTCCAACTATAACAGTAAGCCCCATTTCATACGAGGGTGGCTTTACAATTGTTGAACGAAATGCCGTTGTGTCTGCTACACCGATTGCTATTTTAACATTGAGAGACGACGATGTTGGTCAAAATGGGAATGTTTCACTTTCTATCATACGTGGCAATGTCGATAATTACTTCTATCTACAAATCATGACCCCAATGAATTTTGCGCTAAAAGTTATTCGTCCACTTACGGACTCGAGTCCTGATACATTTTCTCTGGTTTTTGAGGCCAGAGATCAAGGTAATCCAATGAAGTCGTCGACAGAGACAATTAGTGTAAAAGTAATAAAGCCAAATACTTATCCACCTATTTTTGATCAAGCAAGTCAGTCTGTAAATCTTTCAGAAGATGTTTTTACAGGTAGTTTTGTTGCTAGTATGCATGCTACTGACAAAGACACAGGAATCAATGCTCAATTGTTATATAGTATACACTCTGGGGACCCAAACCACATGTTTATTATTGATGACGCTACGGGGTTAGTAACCACTGGGAAAACTTTAGACTTTGAGATACAATCGAATTATTCTCTTAAAATATCTGTCATTGATCGTGGGCCTTCACCACTCACATCGTATGGATTGTTGCGTGTTGAATTACATGATGTAAATGACAATGCACCCATCTTTAACCCAACAAATATATTTAATATTGATATTGCAAAAAATGTTAACTTCCAGTTGCCATTACTTCAATTTAACGTGACTGATTTAGATTCTGGAATAAATGGAATGATTGATTTAAAATTAACCGATGCTTATTTTAGTACTAATAAAAGTTTATTTAAACTAAATAATTTACGTTTATTTGCTACTTCAATGCTTACATCCGAATCAAAAACACAATACAAAGTCTTAATCGTGGCAAGTGATCGGGGAAATGAAAAAAAATCATCAACTGCAACAGTATTGGTTAATATTAATAATTCGAAGCAAGATACTTTCAAAATGTATCCTCTAAAAACATATGTTCACTGGCCTTCTTATTTGGAAAACATTCCATATATTGCTCAAATCAATACTTTAGGAACTTTACCCCTTTCCTTTAATTTTGATCGTGAGACGTCCATCTTTTATATCAATTCAAAAACTGGTACAATTTACGCAACATCTTGGGATAATTCAAAGTATATTTTGGGTGTTGAATCTAAAAGTATACTTGATCAAACTGCGCCCAATTTAGCCTCTATATTCTTTTTTCCTGACCAAACCAAACTGGCGTTTGCAAAAGTTGGGTACCAATTCTATTTGTCAGAAGACAGCAGCATGTCATCTTTTAGTCCTCGAAAAATCGGTTCCGTGTCAGGAAGTGGTATTCATCAGTTTCACTTGATAGATGGGGACCCCAATGGATATTTTCGAATTTATCAAAATACTGGAGACATTTACTCTTTACAAGCATTGGATCGTGAAATTTTGAGCGTTTATAACTTAACAATTGTTGGTGAGGGAACATTTAACTTTGTAACCTGTCGAGTTCAAATAACTTTACTCGATCTTAATGATAATTTACCGTTGTTTGATTCATCTTTCAAAGAAATTTTACTATTGGATACAATTCCTCCCGGCTTTAATTTCGCTTTCACTACAGCTTCCGACTCGGATGAAAAGAACAATAGTTTAATTAGTTATAGATTGTCTGGATTGAATAACTCTCTAATCCACGTGGATGAATCTACTGGGGGGTTATCTTTATCTCGGCCGAGTTGGCTTTGGTCTTCTATGTCTGCACACGTAACTATAACCGCTAGGGATCATGGTATCCCAGCTCAGAGCAAGGATATACAACTGGTTTTTTCTATTATTGATACCAATGACCACTCACCAATCTTCGAGAAAACAGTATCTACATTGACTATCTTAGAATCTTTAAGTGTAAACACTATTATTGGCCAACTTTATGCAACAGATTCTGATTTATCTTCACTCAATAATAGAATAAATTTTGTTCTTAGTTATGCATCAACATTAAACTCGAAGCTTGGAGTTTTTCCCGATGGTAAAATTTATGTTATGAAGGAATTAGACCGTGAAGAACAAATAAGGTATGATATTCAAGTGATCGCGTTTGATAATGGAAATCCTCCAAGATCATCATCTGCTGCTGTAAGTGTTGGAATTTTGGATGTCAACGATGAGCGACCATATTTTTCTTTGGATTCCTACAGTTTTAAGTTTGCTGAGAATCAGCCAGCTAAGTCAGTAGTTGGGTATGTAAATGCTTATGATGACGATTTTGGTTTAAATGGACTCGTATTTTATCGAATATTCGACCAAACGAAATGTAATTTTACAATCAACCCAACCACTGGAGTTTTGACTTCTAAACAAACTCTTGACTACGAAACCACTAATACGGTACAAGTGTTTCGAATAGAAGCATTCGACAGTGGAACAATACCACTTACTTCAACTGTTGAAGTTATTGTTAATATCTTAGACGTCAACGAAAATGCACCTAAGTTTCAGAACAACTTGTATTCTGTTTCAATTAAAGAATCTGCAGAAGTTATGTCAACGGTTTCAATTGTCACAGCAACAGATATAGATACAGGTGGAAATGGAGATATTCAACATAGTATTATATCTGGAAATGACAACGGTACATTTAATATTGTTTCAACAACCGGACGAGTATATGTAAACCATAAAATTGATCGAGAAAAACATTCCTCGTACAATCTTGTTATTATGGCTGTTGATACTCCAAATGAAGGGAATATTTTATCAGCAACTACTCAGCTTAGTATAAAGGTAGAAGATGCTAATGACTTTGCACCTGAATTTATCTCTTTGGAAACTAATTCTATAAAAATTTCTGAGTCTGTATTAACTGGAACTATTGTTTATCAGTTTAAAGCGCTCGATCGAGACAAAGGAGTTAATGGAGCAGTTTCCTTTTATATCACAGCGGGCGATTCATACAAAATGTTCGGATTGGATCCAATCCAAGGTAAACTTTACCTACGCAAGCATCTTAACTACAATCTTTTCCAAATGTACTCGCTAACAATTGAAGCAAAAGACGCAGGTTCACAACCATTGTCTACATCGATTAATTTTGCGGTTACAGTTGTCAATAGAAACAACAATCGCCCGGAATTTCCGTCGAAAATGAGAATTTTTCATGTTTCCGAAGCAGCGTCAATTGGTTATTTAGTCGGTCGGGTTGTTGCTTCCGACAAAGACAACAAAACAGTGAGATATAAACTTATTACACTAGATTCTCCTTTCCAAATTAACACAACTTCTGGAGATATAATTCTAGTTAGGTCTCTAGACAGAGAACATGTGGAGATTTACAAGTTGACTATCGTTGCTTTGGACGAAGGATCTCCTCAACTCACCTCCATTAGTTCCATTGTCACTGTCATTGTTGACGACTTTAATGACAACTATCCTCTTGTTCGAACTCAATTGTCAATTCTTCTCCCTCTCAGTCTCATTGTCAACAGTGAGGTCGCCAAACTAGTTGCGACCGATGCAGACACAGGATTAAATTCTCTTCTCACGTACACTCTTCTTCCTACACGTGATGCTGCGGAATTTGATCTCAACTCTGAGACGGGTGCGCTTACCCTGAAAACGGCCTTGGTGCTTGGAAGACTTGACTTTAACCTCAAATTTAGGGTCAGCAATGCAGGTATTATGGAGACAGGTGACCACCTTGTGCGACTTATTGTCCAGTCAAGCTTTGATAGATCACCACAATTTCAACAATCAATCTACTCTACTAAGGTAACAGAATTCACAAAAAAATGTTTTAGGGTGCATTTTTAACATTCATGTTATGCGTTTTTTGTTATTTCTTGAATTTGAGTCGAATACGCACTTTCGTACACATTGAAAATGTCGAAGTGCCATTTTTGTAATTTTTCAATTATGATTCTAGTCCTTTTTTTAAATACGAAAAAAACCTTTTTCTTTCGACTAAATGGTCCCTATTTGTTCTGCGTACACTTCTTTGATAAAATAATAAGTGATGTGGCTGTTCCAGTAAAATAATATAGATATAATTTTCAGAATTTTTGCTCTTATCGAGCTAAAAAATGAAATACTAATGATTGAAGTGGACGTTTCTACAACAATCCTGATTATTGTAATATTGTAAAACATTTTATAATTTATTATTGTTGATAATTAGTCTCATCTAATTCGTTCCTATTACACGTGTTTGACTCTTTTTACTCTTGTAAATTAATCTGTTAATTACCTTATACGTTACACGGATACATTTGTAACTGTCTTGTATATGAGTTGATCCATTATAATTGATTATGACTGTAGTAATCGCCCTGTAAACGGTTTGTTTATTTATTCATTTTATATACATTTTTAGTTTTTATGTCTATACCACGTTAGGGTTAGAGATCCGAAAGTTAGAACTTTTAAAATTCTATTTTATCTTTATTTAGTTACTGACAATACAAATTATTTGCCTGCGTATCATTAGTTACTTTTCTATTATAGAAAACAATTCGATTTATACACATAATATAATTTTGTTGATATGTTTGCATACTAGTATTTTGGAGGAAAAATTTACTTAATTTTCACAATTAAATAGTTTAGTCCTTTATATTTCTATTTTATATACTTACAGTTTAAAATGTAGCGATTTTATTTTATTAATATTAAAATAGATACTAAATAAATATCCATAATATCGCATTTTTTATTGTCTTATCTTTCAAAGATAAACATAAGTTATTCACGATAAGTGACATCAATATAAATCAATAACATATTTTTAAATATTTCATCTTAGGCTTAGATGTAATGTCATGATGTGATAATTATCTTTAATAACCAGCTAATTGGAGTTTCAACAGCAATAATTGTGACAGATGAAGAAGGGGTTGGTCAGGTTTTTCTATCACGGTATAACACTACATAGTCATCCAGCCTATTTTCTCTACATTACCTCCTTGTCTCTTCCTTTATGGTTCACATTTTCTTTGATTGACGCACCATGTGCGTCCTTCATGTTTTAACACTACAACCGCTTTGGACATCATACTGTCAACAAGGTAGGGGCCGCTGTGTTCCTATATCTCTACCTGTCCCATTATTATGATTATTCTCAACGTGTGTGTCCTATTTTATTTCATATGAAATGCCTGTTGCTACATTAATACTTTGTCTGCAGACTTGTTTGTTTCAAATAAATTTGGAATTAATTGAGTAACATTAATAAAGTACGAACCGATAAAAACAATTTTTAGAATCATGAGAAAAATTGTACAAAACCATATAACTTAAATTGTATTTATGGAATGTATAGGAAGATGTAGAAGGACAATATTGAATACATGATAAATACCGAAACATGCAAAATACTCGTTCTAAAATTTTGTTGTTAAACCACACATGAAATAATGCAGATTTAAATATAAGAAAACTCATAAATTTCGGCCATCATATTAATAGTACACAATACAGCAAGATCTGTGGAACTTACTATAGCGTGGCCAAAAGAAGGTTTCTATTAAAATGCGGTGCTTATTATGCTGAGAAACATGTTTAAGTCGACTACATAATTAGGACACGCAATCATCACACTTTCCATAACAATGTTTTCTAAAAAAGGAACTAACACATTTTTTCTAACCAATTATTTTTATTATTGGAAAAATTATTGAAATATTAGTATACAATTTCGGTTTACTTCTGAATAACATTTAATAATTTAAAAGTAATTGTTAAATACATATATAAATAGTGCATATGTAGGCCACAATATGTTAAACGCGTTAAAATATCATAGAATATTGTTAACAATAATAATATAAACTTATATCTATTGTAGATACTGAACTTAATTGGAGCAAATTTTATAAGCTGCTAAAATTAATATTTTTTCATTTCTAAATGGTTTAATTTACCTATAGACCTTTCTAATTGGTCATTCTATTTTAAGCTTTTTATTTAAAACAGTTTTTGTTTGTGGCCTCCAACCATAGTAAATATTTCACATACATTAACATTTCACATTCATTGACGTTTGTTTAGACAGACGGTTTCTATTTAGTTTAAGTATCTAATATATTTATCACATTTACAATATTACATATTTTAAATTTTTTGTACTTTGTAAAAAATATAATCATTAATAGAATAATATTGCTATTGACAAAGAGTATTTATTTTTTTAATTGTTTATTTAATTTGTTAAAAATTGATTAAATTTTTACTATGTATAATTTTGAGGAGGAATCGGAGTTAAATGATTTCAAAATGTTTTTCTTAATTTGATTTACCGTAATATACAAATAAGACACTCAATCTGACTTTCAAAATGATACTTGTGTAATGTATCACGATATATTGTAACAATGAAGCATACATACCGTTTTCTATGTATTAATTACTCTATATGATTAGTAGGTGGATATTGAGAATAGCTCTTGGTATTTGACTCAGGAATAACAATTTGATTGGATTAATTATATAGTATATTTTTATGATTGTGTGACCATATCGCGTGTATTTATTCACATTCTCTGTGCTTCATATTAATTGAGAACGTCTTGATACAAATATAGACACAATTGAATAAACTATAGGGCCTAAAAACTATTTATTTTCTTAGATTTGTAATGTAACTGAATGTTACAGAACGTAGTCAACAAATTTGCTCCATTTTTAGGATTTATTTAGGCATTAATTTGCGCATTTATCGTTGAATTGTTACAGTTATATTTATGAAGTAAATGTAGTATTTTGTTGATTAGTATTTTAGCATTTCTTCGCCAATTCTTACTTTTATTATGATATAAAAATTTATAATTTATGTCTAACTGGCGTATAAAGTTTTGGATCTAAAATATTTTATTTATACAGGTATTCTTGTTGCTGGTATATATGGATGTGTTTATATTACTCCTTTATACTTATTGCTTCTCTATATTTAAAACAATAAGTAGGTACTTTAGTTAATAAGTACGCATTATTAATCTTTTTTAAATATTTTATTCATGTTTATTTAATGTTAAAAAATTAATGTCTATCATGCTTATGATTATATTATGAGTATACTTTTTTGCAACAATTGCAGGAAAATGCTTTTATGTCTTTGAAATAGTGATATTAGCTGATGTTATATTTTTGTTTTAAACTTTATTTATATATAATTTCAAATACAAAAAACATTATTACTTTTTTTAAATCGGAGAATATATTCTGAAATTGGCTTTGTTGGTATATTTTTAGAGATTTATTATCAAGATACTATGTAGATCCTCATAATCAAAGAAATTATACGAATGATATTGTTTGATATTGTTTTTAATTTTACTTTAATATTTAAAATTATAATTGGTTATCCTTGGTCAAATTTGTATTGCAACGATATACCTATATTGATTAAAAAAACATGATAGAAGGGATGTTTTGGCCGTTCGATAAAAATTCTGTCTTGATTGCTTCGACAAAGGTTCGCGAAAATGGGCCACCATACGGAGAGCTTCTTCAGCTGATAGCTACATACCCGGGAAACCCGATAGTTCACTTCGAGTATTTCATCGCTGGTGTCTATGCTGGAAATCGATCACAGCTACAACCACGTGGCTTGTTCTTATTGGACAAAACGACAGGTCGTCTATCGGTTGGAGCTCAACCATTGGACCGCGAGGCTACGCCTACTGGTCAATACGAATTGGAAATTGTAGTCATGGACGCCAACTCATCGCGACCCAGAACTCAATCAGCTACAGTAAGTAACATAAATTATAATTATACAAAAAGTATGCTTTTCCAATGCTTGCATATTTAAAAAAATCTTTTTAAGATCGTTTAGGCTACTGCCTTTTTATCCTGCTTTTTATTCTATTTAAAGTTCTATTTCCTGTCATATTTCAAGCCAGGGGTACACTGCATCGCGACATCAACATTCTTTTGTTAGGAGAATTGCTGACTATTGGATGTCTGTGCCTACAGTATATATTCCAGACCAAAATAAATATAACCAATGTCTTGTGTAACGCGAGCAATCACTCCCCTATATAGTGTAGACACAGCAACCAGAGATTCACCTTCAAAAGAAGAAGAAAGATGAGTACACGGAATAACACTATGACAGAATTGGGAGGATCTGTGTGACCAAACACCTGGGAGCTGTCATGGGAACCAGATATATGGGCATCTCCTCTAGAAGCTGGCTTGCTACTACCATATTAATTGTAGATATACTGTTCTGTTGTCCGTTCTAGTAGTTCTACTCAAATCACTCGTTTGTTTGGTTAAGCTTTCTCTATTTTTCACGTAGAAGACGTGTATTGCTGCGATGTTTGTCTTAGTGTACCTATGGAGAGTTGTCTTGTCACTTTTCATGGTAGTATGTGTCATATATTCAATCATTTAATGCAGAAATGGTTTGTTCCAAATAGATTTGTCTTTTGACAGTGCAATTACTCAAGATAGAGTAAAATCGATGAATATTATTTTGGTTATTTGTATTGTTAATAAATGTTTTACCTAGTAGTTATTGAAGGTAAAAAATTACTTGTGTTTAATTATAAATGAGAAAACTATATTTCAACTAAAGTTTTTATACTCGCTTAATTTTATTTGTTTTTATTTTTTGTTGCGGACAATTTGACAATAAATAATCTTTTTTAATAAATTTTTATAATCTGGTTTTGTTAAATCGCTCCAACTTCGTTTCACTTTATCCAAATTTTTGAGCGAGCACACACTGTTATGAATTGATATTTCTCTATTGCAGGTCTTCGTGAGCGTGGACGACGTGAATGACTGTCCACCAGTAGTCAAGAGATCGGACGGCGGCTTACCAGGCGACCCACTGACGGTGACAGTCGACGAAAACGCCGTTCAGATACCCACCCCGTTGGTGACGATTGAGGCGCTGGATCCTGATCGAAACTCCAACATCAGCTTCTCCCTAGTCGACAGCTACAGCGGACTGTTCACTATTGATGCTGCCACTGGTAAGAGGAGAAATATAAGGCCTGCTGTGCACGATGTAATCCAGCGCTGCTGTCGATAAATAAGGGATCTTCAGTTGGGTTTTAATATTAGAACCTATCCTTCGCAAGAACCCTTTTCATTTATGATGATATAAAAAATTATGTTGGTATTTTGTCTTTGATTATGATATTTTTTAATGTATATGCATAATTATGTAATTTATCCACTATTTAAAAAAAATACCATTTTAACTCGGGATTCCCATAAAGAACCTTTCTCCTTTCTGACTATAGAGTTATCAATAATAGCTGATCTTTTCAGATTTTTGTAGGAAATTTCTTTGGATATTTTAAAGGAATAGTGACAATACATGACTGTGCATCTATATCCGGCACGAATTCGTATATAACGAGAACTCGGTTATACATGAAAATATGATAGTCCGGATAAAATCCCTATTAAATGTTCTTTGCATTTTTGTATCAAACCTTTAGTGAAAAAATAATATTGTCGATGTAATTAGAGTAGTCGCATATTATTTTAGTGATGCAATAGTGAAAACCATTTAAATGACAAAGAAGACACCATTTGACTTGTTTAAGATGATACGGATAAGTGAACAGTTTTCTCATACAATGAAATTTTGTTATTTAAATTGTCGAATTTAAAATAATAAATATAGTTTGTAGAATGCATATTTAACCAATGGCTTCAATATTTTTTATTATTGTCTGGCAACAGTGAATACGTTTTATGCTATAATTCATATTAATATTGTTGTTTTCGTTATATTGATTTACTTAAAAGTTCATATTTTGAAGTGGATTCGTGTCTTTGTAAATTATGGGTAGAAATAGATGGCCCTTCTCGGTATACTAAAATTCTTTGATCTCTTTCTTACTAGCCAAACATTGAGGGTTTTCGTTCAATACAATCCAACGGAAAAAAAACTTACCAAAAATATGTAATATTCATTAAATATATTTTATAGATTGTACTGCATTGTTATTATTACGTCAGTTTTTCATTCGGATTTAGTGTTTGAAATAATTATTATATTAAAATGTCAAAATTTGAACTGGAGGGCATGACCTTTAACATTGAAATTAATTTAATAATTTTAGTTGTTGGGATATTGCTTTTCTGATTTCGCAGTTCCGTTGAATCGTTTAATTAAACATTCACTAATTATGAATTGCTATCATCTGTAATATTTCTCTCCTATAGTATTAATACTATATATATTCTGTGATTTTCGGGGAAAGTGAATTTCGTAATTCTCCCCTCCTAATTGCAAATTAATTGCTTTGTCGGGGCATTATAGGCGCGTCAAACCCAGACTCCAATATACCTCCAATTATTTAGTGAACGAAGTGAGAATGCGTCGCCGGGGTGCTTCGGCCTCAGTTTCCGGGCAATCTGCGTTATGTTATCGCCGAGACAGAGTTCAAACTGTGACATGGATGTTGATGCTTCACAAAACAACACTCTTCCCCCTTTGATCTTTGGCGTGGATCGGTAGTAAATATTTACAGTTTGGGACAGATAGTCAAAAATTATTTTAATTTTTTTTATATTATTGTATATATACACCTAAGCTATAAGCTACAAGCACCTGTGTCACACCTGGCGGTCGAATTGAAATCCTTCAAAGTTTATTTTTTGATATCCCGTCTGTCTGCCTTTGGTTATTGCGCATGTAACATGTATAGATTGAAGCTGCCTTATAATAGACGGATTCCCCGCGGGGAAAGTTTTCCATCACCTGGATAAAGTTGTTTTATCTTTTACTTCTTCCCCCAACCCTCCTATATATACCCCTCGTCTAGTTTCTCTCTTTATTTGCTCCGCCTTTTATATAAATAAATAAACCTTTTCAAGACGCTTGTAGTTATGTGGCCAATTGCAGGGTTTCTGTGTATAGTTGATAATAAGTAAATAAGTGTATATTAGTTTCCATTTTTGAATTACTTTTTTAAAAACCTGCAAATTTGTGGAGCTGATAAATGACCGATAACATTGTTAATTTGTTTGAAATTGTTTCTAATTTATCAATTTTTTTAAATATTGTTTTCTTTCATATTTTTGTTTTCAGATAAACGTTTAATTATATAGCTAAATCAAAATAGTTATATTATTTGTTTTGATTCGGTTTTCAATATGAAGTATTATATACTGTCTTGTTAAAGTATATAGTTGCCTTTAGTGTCGTATTTTGTCTCTAAACTTCATATCTGCATAATCAGATTGACTTGTCGTTATTCTATAATACACGTTTGATAATGTGACCTTGAACTTATAGACACACATTATTATTCAAAATTTAGATTATAACTATAATAATTGTCATACTAATTTATTAAAAAATTTGTTTCGTTTGATTTAAAACATTCGTAATTTTTCGACACTAATATTGAACATGTTTATGGTATATACAGCATAATCTTAATTATTCTTTTATTATAATAAATATTGGCCGCGCTGTTAATAAAAGTTTACATTCCTTAGGGGAAGTACACTTTGTTGCAATACATTTCTATATCAAGTAAGTAATTTTGTTTGCCAGTTTTATTCACATACGGTTAAGTTATCAACAACAACAAAATCTAAATGGTTTATTTGTATTTCACGTCTATATTATAATGTATAGCAAGGTAATACAAGGTGGACTAATCCGCTTATTTTATCTATAAAACAACACATGATGATGAATAGAGTCGTTTTTATGTTCATTAGTTAACTTTAATTAACTTTATTATTTCTTTCTCAATGCAAAGAAAGCAGCCATTGATAATATAATTCGTCATTATTTTTTTATGCCTTCTGCATTTCGAGTTATTCATGAAAACAAAATAATATCTTCAATGTTTGCAAACAGAATGATTATTTCTCGGAAATATACACAATAACTGGATAACATACAACATAATGCTAGTAAATTGTCATTATTTAGTACATGTTCTATAAATTATTTTTAATCTATAATAATATAAATACAACATTTACCATGACAAGTGTTATAAGCGTTTTTCACACAGGTTTGCCATTTTATTAGTTGAATTCTAAAATATATATTGTCGTCAATGTTATTATTTATCGTACCATTTATTTTATACATTTTGCCACGTTCAAAATGTAGAATTCCATAAACTGGGCCCCGCAATGCAGTATTATATGATTTAAGTGTATTTTATACCAATTAGTTATGTACCTATGTGTATATAATATGTATTCACTTTACAGTGTGTATATAGGAACCACTCAAAAATAAAGAGCGTCTGTTAAAACATATGGTAATAAAAGTATAGTCAAGCTATTTATTTTAAATATATTATAGATTTATAGTTTACATGTATATGTAATAGGTATATGACTTATGTATATGTGTATAGTCATATATAGTCATATTGTTTTTTTAATGACTTCAATTCATGTCAACCTAAAATATATGTCTTAGAAAATAGGCGTATAATGTAATGTATTTGCTATTCAGATAAGGACTGTGTATATTGATATGTAGATCTAAAAATTGTTTTTTATAAGCCCATCACTATTTAATATTATTAGTATAAGTATATTATAGTCGTATTTTTTCAATATTGTTAGAATAGGAATCAAATATATTTATGTTAGCAAATATTTTTCTAATGTAAACCTATATGGCGTAAATAATGAAATTAATATATTTTGAAACATTTATTGTGTATTATACTATTTTAAAACACAGAAAAAAGTTATACTATATATAGTATATAATATGTATTTAGTATAGTAATAATACGTAATATAATATGTCCCACATTTAAACTTTAAGTACGCTTTTCATTATAGATTTCGAAAGCTATTTATATTTCGAATAGTCATGAAATAGGCTGTGTGGTTAGACCTACATGAATGTAATCAACATATTCAATGGTTCAATATATGAAAATTTACTAATTCCAAGAACTGTAAGCAATCTATAATTATTCAAAACGATACCAATTTGGAATAATTTTACGATTTTTTGGCTTATTAGGATATATTATATCACCATCAGGATTTAGTTTTTTGGTGGCTGCTTATTGTACCCAGACGTTTTATATTATAACATAATTTTGCTATTTTTATTTAAACGGAAAATATTCAAACTTATGAAATAGACTTTAGTATACTCCTCCTGGACCATATAAAAATGAAACATTCACGACATGATAGTGAAATTAATTATCATGATACAATTAATAATATATATTAATAATATATTTCATTGAATGTACTACATTATGAAAATGCGTGACTTTTTAGATTGACTGTCAGATAACTTTTACTATAAAATATACAGTTAACATCTGAACATTTTTGACAAACAAAATTAATTTATTCGTGATAGTCTTTAGAAGTCAATCTCCATATTGTTACTAACTACCTTTTCATGTTTTCATCATTAGCCGTTATAATCAATTAATTCTTATATTCTTATAAAGCTACAATTGATAATGAATTGAAAAACTAGCGCCCTTTGAATGGTGGCACGTTATAGTGATGCTTTTTACTGCTCCAAATACGTATGTATATATAAAGCTATATATAGAAGCCGCTTACATATTCCTATTTTTTCAGCTATACACTCTCCTACTTTGTGCATTGTTAGGCATTAACTATTATTATTTGTAACTATATCATAACATGTTACATCTGTGATGTTGACTTTACATCGTTAGGCCGGGATGTC
Organism: Coelogynopora nodosa; assembly: GCA_034780555.1. Lineage (NCBI taxonomy): Eukaryota > Metazoa > Platyhelminthes > Proseriata > Coelogynoporidae > Coelogynopora > Coelogynopora nodosa. The sequence continues at coordinate 18,339 of JAUZND010054108.1, read as the reverse complement.
GTCGTATAAGTATTATGGATCGATCTCTTATACAGCCGAAAGAAAAAACTGAAGCAGCAAAGTCGTCTTCGGAAGTTGATCACATCCGTTCTTGATGCCTCTTGATTCCGGCCTAAAAACCTGCTTCAATTCTCTGTAGTTTTTGTTCCTTCTTTCTGTTGTGTGGTGCAGAACTTCTTGTATGTATCGTACAAGACTAAGTTTTTTTTTTACTATATACGTATGTCTTTAATTAATGTAAGGCTTTTTCTATATATAAGACGAAGTAGTCATATAATGCTGCACTTTATTTTCAAAATTCATGGTCTGTTTTGTTGGTTTACTAATGTACCGATATTATTTACAATTTTACTGATTGTTCAGAATTACATGCATGTTTTTTATTGACATATTTCCGATTTCACTATATATTTATTGCAACCATACGAAGTACGTCTATAAGTAAATGTGCATGGTTATAATGGCGATTCTTCTCTACCTTCTCTCGGGCCTTATGACCTATGCAACTACATACATATTATATGATGGCGATCAAAAGGTATATAGGCTGTCTCCGATTACATTTGCAGCTGCCTCTTCATTCAAGAGATTGTTATTATGTCTATAATTAATTTTAATAACCCTCTCATATATTCTTGTATGGTCAGTATAAATATTAATAGCCTATGTGTCATTTTGTTAGCAACATCGTTTTTTGTTGTAAATGTTTGAAAATATTTTTGTTAGTTGGATGATAAATTGTTGAATGTGTTGAAAATAATTGCATTTTTATTGTTTTGGTTAAACTTTATTATTGGTATAAATTCTAGCGATGATTTTCAGTCGATTGTTCACATTAATTTAAAATTACGCTTGTTCTTATTTTAACTATATATAATATGCGGTTAATTAAAAAATGTTCAATCTTCTATTAACAAAACAATATGCCGGCTGATGTTATTAGTTTCTGACGTGCAAATTCCAAATCCAATTATTTACATTCGAAATTTTTAAAATTTAATAGCATTTGTTTTAGTTCATTTCTTAAATTATTTATTAATATACATATGTGTTCTAGAGAATAATTCATTTTACGAAAAAATATTCGGATATTAATATTTCCTGGGAAATATTTTGTTGTAAATATTCGTTACTGTGTAGATTAATTTTTTTACCAATATTTCAGCCGCCTGTTTTTTTAAATTTTAATGTCAATGTATTATCTAACGTCGAATTAACGAAATTGTTGAATATATTGTTTATTAAACACGTTTGCATATAAGATATACCTATACGATGTAAATAGTATTAAATAATTATTACCTAATTAATGCTATGCTACAATATATATGCATTTAATTTGTATTTGTAGATGGTAATGAAAAAAAGTGTTTATCAACTATATATAGTTTAGCGATTTGTAAATTTATGAACATGTTTTTTTGCTATTTTCTATACGAACCATTTTAGTATATAATTATTTACACCATTTTGAAAATATATATTGTATTGATGAGTTTGTCATAATTACATTATTTTCAAAATTATTTCTTATTATCCTTCACAATATTTTTTCGGCTTGTACTTTTTCCCATCTAACAAGCTGCATTCTAAGATAACTAAATATATAAATATTTATATGTAAAATTATATTAAAATGTATTATATTGGAGCAGCTTTTTTCCCTCTATATTTTGCTATATATTTATATTTCATGAAGCTGCAGTGCAGCGCAGCGGTCTATGGTTATCTAAATATTGTCACATTTTAAGTCAATTCAACTTGACGCAAATCTGTACGGCATTCTCAGTGTAGTGTCGTCTTGACATAATAAGGCAACATTTCGGGTCGAGTTTAGATTGAGTTACTTCATCAAAGGCAAACGGCTTATTTGTCTCGTCTGACAATTGCGGTAAATTGGTCGATTTGTTTTTTTCTCCTGTACAGGACGAAGGAAGTGAAAATAAATCTGCTGTTCAGAGGACATTCAGGCAGAAAAAAAGTATGTGTGTATATATGTAAATATAGAAAAGGAGATTTCCTGGTCACACGCTGTCAAGGTATTAGGAGGCGTGAGATGTGTTGGGAAAATTTCAATTTTTTTAGTCTTAAAGATGACATCATCATCAACTCTTCACTGCTTCAAGCGACGAGATTCGAGATAATTTTGTAACTATAGGCCAGTTATAAGGTCTCCGTTGGTTGATTAACTTTCGAGGGGAGTTTTTTTTCTGACCGCGAACAGCTCAATATATATTTGATATAGTCTCGTATTTTGAATCGAATTTGTGGTTCAAGTTGATCGGATATACAATGTATACTGTCTATGTGTATAGTAGGCATAGAGTCATTTAAGGAATCTTTTAGGCCAAATTAAGAGGCGCGATCAACTGAATTTTAATTAACGATGATTGTTCACTGTCTTTCAATTGAGTAGGTATATATGTGTGAGTTACTTATATTATAATTATAAAGTGAGTCACCATAGATTCTAAATATTCGTCTCCTTGAGGTGAGTTTCGGATGTGATTTTCATATTATGGATACTTGAAGGATTAGCTATATATTATACTATAGGTCATATAATAGTAAATAGGTTTTTTTGGTGTGTTCTTAAATTATACATATATATCAGATAATGTACATGGTTATATACAACATGATATTGATTGCCAAAGCTAACTGCATTCAATTATTAATACTATTTAAAATTATTTTTATATCAAATAAGATAGTTCTCTCATGTTTCATTGTGTCACATTTTCAGTTATAATTTCATTTACCTTTCAAGTAAAAAAATTTCTTTAAATTATTGTTTTATAAAAGTTATTAATTTAGTAACATATTTCGGTGGTACATATGAATGATATATATATATTATATTTAAAAAACATAAATATATTCCCAAAAATATCCCCAAAGAAAAAAATGCCTCAATAAAATATTATATATTCAAGGCAAAATATCAATAAAAATTTGATTAAAACTGTCCTTATATTTTATTGAATTAAAATAATTGTATTGTATTGGAGTTAACTATGAAACAAAAATAGGGATAAAATTATAGTATATTCTATATACAGTAGAATGAAATGTTACATTAATAGATAATATTACATAAAATATATACCTTCTTTTGTTTAATATACATAGCATATTTTTGCTCCGATGTAATTTTATTTTAGAATAGTATATACTAAACAAATTTTTTTGAAATAAATTTCGATTGACATTTTGCCCCATATATAGATCAGAGTAGCTAACTTCTTATTCTGTCATTTTTCTTCGGTGTTTCTATATACCTACTTCTGTTTCTTCTTTACGAAAAAACTGTTGATACATTCACTATATTCTGGGGAAATGCATTCTTTCTTCTCCTCTTGTCCCTCAGGCGTCGCAAATTCTTCACCCCTATATGAACAAAACTGATACGTGTGTTCTATATATATACATATATATATATATACATACACATACTATCTAATCTTACTCGGTTAATGGTTAATATGAATAATTGAAGTGTACTCACTAAAGTGGTCTCAGACAAAGCCAATTACTTCCTATGCAAGTTAGGTGAGCACGTCTCGTTGGTTGTATTATATACTATAATTAGGATTTCACTAATTAAGAGGACATCTTATATATGTAGCAAAGCAACAGCTGGCAACTCGTTTTCTTGAGCTGACAAAAGTGGAACAAATTTCTTAATTTCTAACTTAATTGTTGTTACTAGCTGTCAGTCAATTTTCTGTTATATACCTTCCCCTTGTCTTTTGCAGATGGTTAGTTATATTTTTAATGTGTCTTATGAAGTCTGGTATAAATTATACTCTTGTTCCATTGAACGACCAACAAAACTATTTTTCAATTTTGCATATTGTTCTCAATTATTATTATATTATTCTCAATTTCCTGATGGATTAGGTGTTCATGTTAAAATAATACAATCCTTCTTAAAATGACTGTTTTAATAATTTGGTTCCTTTTATATAGTTTTGTTGTGTTCCTCGTTGTGCGGGATGTATGTATTTCTCCCATTTTAAAAACACTATCTATTCCAATATGATATTATTGGATGCATTACAAAGCAGAGCATGAAGAGTTGCGTTATTACTATTTATTTATATATATATATTTATTATTAATATAATATCCGGTTTTTCGGTTGACTGATCGATTTCTATTAAACTTTATTGCTATTATATATTTGAATGAAAACTGTTATCCCAATTTGTTAAAAAAAAATTACACAACAATCCATTTTTTGTTGAGTCAGGAATTCAATTTGAAACAGTTCCGTTTCTGTCGTGAAACATATTTCTAACATAATTAGTTTTATTGAATAGTCCTTCACTATTCTTTTGTTACGGCTAATTATCAATATTTGTCTGTGATGTAGCCGGCCTTCCTAATTAGTATACAATATATTATCGTATTTTGATTCATTGTAATATGACTAACAATTGAGTTAAACTTTTGTTACCAAAATTTATTGCTTTCTCAACACGAATAATTACAGTAATACATTACATTGAAAAATATTTTTTAATTATTGGTTAAGAATATTATGTTGCCTATTATGTACTTATTTAAATGATATATTTTAATTTTTTAATTTTTTAACCTTACATCATACTTGATATGTATTACTTTGTTATATATGCCTATTATTGTAATAATCAAATATTTTTTATTTGTATTTCTATTTAAGTTATATTACGACAAATTAATTTTTGTGGTTATATATGCTAATTATTAGTAAAGATTATGAAAATTAAAAATGCTTTTTTATTATAATATATAATATTATAATATAATAATATTTATAATATAATAATATTTATAATTTAATAATATTTATAATATAATAATATTTATAATATAATATAGTATAATATTTAATATTATATACAGTATAATAATAATACTAATTATATTTTAATATAGTATAGTATTTCATTTCAATTCAATAATATTATATTTTTTTGACAATTTGATTCCATATATTTTAACCTGTGGTATTTCTATTTACAATGTTTTATCTTGTATTTGTGAGTGTCCCACATTATATTAATAATATTACGTAATAAAACGTTCATACAGCTGTAAAATATTATCAGTGACTCAATATAGTTAATCAAACTGGCATTAATCCCAACAAAATCAAATATTTGGTTACTGATTTGAGAATTGTCAGTATATTGTATCAGAGGGATATTTCTATATTCGATACGATAAAATAAGGCTGTTTTTTAAATGTAGGGTTAGCTACAACACTTACAGTTATATCTATAAAATTATACAAAAAGCATTTATATATCTTAAGTATGGGTTTTGTATGCATATTTCTATATTATTTTTATAGTTTTTTTTATACAAGTTTATAATTTTATTTCTAAAATAAATTTCAAGAAAAGTCATGAGCCTCTGTGCACCACGACCGATATAAGAAAATGTTAAATCTTTAAAAAGAGTCTTAAATTGATATAAATACTGTTTAAAGTGTTCACAGAGTGTTATACTTATTGACCGGCACTTTTCAAACGTCACCCTTAACTTGCTTAACATCCTTATCTTCCCTAAAATATAATAAACTTCAATTATAGAAGTATTAAGTTAGTGTTTCCAAGTATACGAGTATAATTTAATTTCAACTCAGTCATGTGTGTCGCTGGTGATAGATTCTGTGGGAAAGTATTGCTCTGCGGTAAATACCATCAAGTCTGACACATACTGCATATTATAATATGTACTGCGCACTCTTCTGAATGATACTATTTTGATCTTGCTATACCTATGTAAGACTTCTGTTGACTATAGAGGCGTAAATAAGCTGATTAATGATTCTATATTACTTCTTAGTGTGGTTAATTTGTTTATGGTGTTAACTTATAGGTAAGCGCATTAATTCAGTGTCGCATGTATAAATCGGTACATAAACGCCAGACTTCCGCGTATTGTAAGTCATCGTTTTGAGTATTAGCGCGATTATGTAACTATGCCGTGTATTTACACATGTATTATTAGAGGACTAATTGAAGAAATCCTGCAAATCCGCTACTCGCTATATTAATCCGCTTGTATTACAATAAGATTTATGGCAACCGTTACGTATAATTGTTCATTTCGTGTAACGTGTACCTTATATATTCTAAATTTTATATTTTTCGCGAGAGCGCTTTATAGTATTACTATATAATATATGACTCATTCAGAAATGGTTGAATTTATGATACCCATATCTTGGCATTTTATTTTTAATTTTAATAATTATTTTAGCATTGTTATTTTTTATTGTTTATTATTTTAAACAGTTGTCAATATAGAATAAAACAGCTCACTTTAAGAAAATAACGACTTCTGTCAAATTGATTGCTATTAAATTATATAATTAGTTTTTTTGCAGAAAATGAAAAACTAACTTTTTTTAAGCTCGATTAAGCATTTTAATTATAAGTTTTGAGACCCAAAAAACTTTATTGATTTAGAAAATAATTAATGTCTATATGTTTTACCAATTTATATAGTATAATTCTATACACGTCCTGACTCTTTTTTTTATTTTTCAAAAAAAGGTAACTCATAAATTCGGATTATTATTGTTTTTATATTATATTAATAAAGTTTTATTGTTTTATTATGCATATCACACATATATAGCACAATGAATATACAATAATTTATGTAGAAGTCGAACTAATTTGATCCTGATCGATTTGTAAAAAATAATTAATTTAACTATTTTCAGACTTTTATTATTTTAATCGTTTCAATTTATATTATATTATTTATATATACATCTTCTGCAATTGCCACTCTGCGGTTGATTTATAGGTTTACTGCTTCAAAGGTGTATATTTTAAAAGTAGCTCGTACTATAATTTACACTTTGAAAGATCCATCAGTTCATTGGAGCAAGTTCTGATCATCGGCAGGTTTTGACAAGGCGCACTTAACGCTTGATTTCAGTGGAGTGAATTTATACTATACATTTAGGGTCGAGAAAATAAATTTTGCACGAAATAAGTTAGACAGCAGTGATAATGTATTAAGTGTTTTTTGTTATAATATTTTTACACTTCAAAAAGAAAATTTCATACGTAATGAAATATTGAATAAGTTGCCTATTATAATTTTAAAATGGTATACCTGTATAATATATATAATTGAAATATAATAATATGACTTTGTTAAGATCATTCATTGACCACTATTTGGTTGATATTAAAGGTAATTTGATCGTCTTCTTTTTAGTATTTATTTCTTACTATATATTGTATATGTTCTTAAAATATCGCAATAGTGTATGTATAAATATTGTTCTGCCTCACACTGTACATTTTCTATAAATTGTTACTAAACGCTATTTACATGTTCTAAATATAGCATTTTTTATATGCGAATAGCATTTGTTGAAATAAATTGTCACTTTTCTAAAATTACAGTATAGCTTATATATGGTGGGTTTAACAAAAAGTAACTTGTAGAAAATTGATCTAAATTTCATGATAATGATTTCGGTTGATCAACAGCCCATATATACATATTCCGAACCTATAGCGCCAAATATAGGTTTAACTTGCAAAATTGTCTATTATTCCCTTTACACAAGGATAACGAATTAATTATTTAAAAGCCAATATTTCGCAATTTTCATCGTTTTAAGTTTATAACAAGATGTCAAACTGTTTCTGTGAAATTAAACTATACACCAACTTCTTATTTCACTATTTTCATTTTCAATGTTTGTCAGTAAGTAAAAAAATATGAACATTATGCTCATTAAAATATACAGTGTATCATTAGACATGTCTCTGGCTACAATATCGTTTGGCTATAGTTTATCATATAAAAAAATTGTGTATTTTTAATACTTACTATGGTATGCCACATGTATATCCATATATGTTCAAATCCAATAATTTTAAATGATTTACGTTTCCGTAAATGAAATTGAGGCTCTATATTTATTTAGTGTCATAGTTTAGTTTTTCTTAAATTGAATTCCTTTTTAATTCTTGTTTTACAACATAATTGACGTGATTGACTCTATCTTACTGAAGCAGACAACATCGGCCACTGTCACTTACCTGTCAACCGCAAAGTCCTTTCCTTGCAATCACTAGAAAATATTGCACGCTAATCGCTATAGTCAACGGGGAGCCAGTCACCCCCCTTTTTTTCTACCACCCTGTCCTTTCTTTCATTCCATAATTTTACTTTGGCCTTTTACTAAAAATATAAAAGACAAAAATTAGACACACGGTTATCGCCAGCAAATCTTGCACAATTTCTCCCTGTTATAAAGTTATAAGAAATGAAAATCCATGACTTTTTAAAACTGTTACAAACTGTATGCATATAAGTTTAGAGGCAGCTATATATACTGTGTATTAAAAGCTTTCAGTGAAAGATGACCTTGAGTTCAGAGGTTTTTGACAAGGGAGGCCAACTTTTATGTTTATCATGAAATATCGTGCGTGCATGCATGACGGTTAAAAATGACTGGCATTTTAGTATTCGTAAACGTTACTTGAAAATGAAATTTTATCTTCACCGATTCCTCTTTCGTTATATCAGATCGTTACTATTTTTTTATTTTCTTGAAGTCAACATAAAATATATTATAATGTATTAAATGTATCATATAGCATTAGTCATCATTCTTTTAAAATGTTTAAAACCCTATTCATCAGTAACATTTTATTATTTAAAATTTAACTGAAAGTAACTAAATTATTATTAAACGTTTTTTCAACTATTTTCCTCATTTTCGGAGAAGTGATAATATTCTATACTTATTCGAATAAGAGTAAATTGGCAGTTTAGGAAAATAACTTTCTCGTCGGAATGTTTTTTTCTATTCAAGTCTTCAAATATAGGTTAAAAACTCAATAAACGTAGAATTGAAAAGTCTGATATTTTGTAACGACTTATTAATTGATCTAAATATTTGTTAAATTTTTCATTAATTAGTGGATTAAATGTCTCTTTTTGTACAATTATTTGTTACAATCAGCCTCAGCTTTTATTTTACTTTAATATTTTCTAGTTGACATGTGTTTTATTAAATAAAAATATAACATTCCCGTGCAGCAGTAAAACATATAGGATATATGTTTTTAATTTTATGGCGAAAATTCTACATAAAAATGGAAAAATTAATAACATTCATTCGATAATTTTTTTAAAAGATTCGTTTAAAATGAATGAATGGGTATACGTATTGACGTTATATTATAATATTTTTGAATTGCCCATAACACTTTTACTTACTGTAATATCTTAAAATACCCTATATAAGGCTGCGTCATATCTGTAATCCACAACATATTATTATTTATGTATTTTGTAAAAAATCTTAGTGAAACAAATTAAAATACAAATACTTTTATGTTATAATGATATGATACACAATCTTTTTGGATCAAAAGCAGTTCAAAAAAAGACTATAATAATGATTCAGTTGTAACCATGGCGAACTACCGACCCCATCTGTACACGCTTCTCATCCTCGACACCTCTCCACAGGCCGGCTCAGTGCCACTCGATCTCTCGACTACGAAGCCACTGCCACCTACCAACTCATGGTTGTCATCAGCGACTCCCTTCACTACACCCACCAACCGGTCGTCTTAAGCGTGTTGGACAGCAACTACAACTCGCCGGTGTTCGTCGGCTGTAACCAGGGCGGCTTTTATAGCAACACCTGGTGGACGGTGGAGAGGACGGCACCGGTCGAGTCGCTGGTGGGTGTTGCCAGGGCGACGGATGCTGACAGCGATGACAACGGTCGGGTGGACTATCGACTGGTGAACGGGTGGTCGGCTGCTGGCGGTGGGTTCACTGTTGCCGTGGATACGGGGTTGGTCACCACCAGTCGGATCTTTGGAGCTGTTGAGGTGGGATGTTATTGATTTTTGTGTTTTTGTTGTTGTTGATGATGATTGGTGATTCAGTTAATTCCGAACTACAATTCGAACGGGTTTTCGATGTGCCAGACCTGCCGGTTTCATTATAAAAAATCTCTAATGTCAATTCTTGTTATTTCATACTTACTAGGTCCTACTGTACACAAAATACAAAATTATAAAAAATATAATCTTTCATCGAGGGCTTTTTTTCTATGACTTCTAACACCAAAATTGCAGCCATTTTACATATAATCATATTTTTTGACAAAAGGAAGCATCTTAGAGCTTAAGTTTCAATTACAACTAATAGAAACATACCCCCAAAATACTCAAAAATATGTTTTTAATTCGAAAGATTTTATCATTTTGTGTATACAGTAGTACCTAGTAAGTATGAAATAACAATAATTGACCTCAGTAATTTTTTATAATGAAACCGCCGGGTCTGGCACACTGACTTACGGAATTTTTATGGCCGTAATTTTAATTTACTAAAAGTGAAGGAAGATCTATTTTCAAATGATATAGTTTGTTATGAATATAAAAAATACTATGTCAGTATAATGTTTCTCTATTTCATTTTTCTTTCTCTATATTGACGCATAATATTTCTATAATAAATAATTAAGTCCGGTTGTTTTTTTATAATGTTATATCTGAAAACTGGGACAAATACACACATACAAAAGACGCATCGAATGTGTTGACATAATATAGCTTATCTGTAATTGTTTTCAACTTGGTTCGGTGGCATACGACGAGTAATCGTTGACTAACTATCTTCGCACAAATGTGCTGCAAAAGTAATGTACAATTTCACGTTTGCACGTCGGTCGCATTAAAAAGCTGTTGTTTCACTTTTTTCGTCAATTCGTATTTGATGTGATAGGTATCTTAATTATATTCATATTTTCTCTTTTAGTGAGTATTTTTCAAACGTTATAGATGCTGTTTAGGTCCCCCTTGTTTTCTGTATTCTATATTATGATGAAACTGTTGTATTAAATGATAAAAAGGTAGTGACGGATCCAGGAGGGGGCTGGGGGATCTTCAGCCTCCTTTCCCATCCTGTTTTTGGCGCCTATATTTTTAGCATAAAAAATCTGAATGGAGATATATTTACATTACGTAGTTTCATTTCTAATGTTAACTATTGTAACCATAGGATATATATAAACAATCAATTTTGATTACATTTTGCAATATTACTTTATACAATATAAAAATTTGATGCGCCCTTTTTATATATTTGCCCCCACCCAATTAACAAGTTTGGATCCGTCACTGAAACGTACCAATTGCAATGAACCTGTTGAAGACTGTTCAGTTCCAGTTTTTATGTAAATGTTTTTAATCATCTATGGGAATGCTACCCACCTTCCTTTCCTTCCTGCCTTTTTAAACTTAACATCGATTTCGGAATCATTTCGAAATTTGTGATTTCTCCATTTCTGTTTCATATTTTATGTAGTGGGATATACCATAATATATCGAATACTATTGAGGTCATATATGTCCATGTCTCCATTTGAATTTTAACAATAAAAATTAAACAAATACTTTAAAAAATTAATAATTGTTTTTTTAATGTATTACGCCACATATCTAAAAAAAAATTGAACAAAACTGTGTGATATCTTGAAAATATGGTTTTTTTCATCACATAGGTATAAATGTCATAAGTCTTATTAATTCTTAAATTATATACGACATACTGCAGCGCTGCAATCAAAGCCAATATACAATATCCAGATTGGAACGCAGAGGTTAAAAAGAATAATCCGTTGTGTTTATTTGAAACTAATGAAAAATAAGTCAATTATTATTTTTGTATATTTAATGTGAATGAATGTTTGTTTTTTCGACTCCATATTTACCTGTATGTCTGTGGGTTACTGTCTCTATAACCATATTTCATCATGTTTAACTGTCGGCATAATAATAGAAATATTAGGACTATTTGGTTACTTAGAATTTTGTTTTTTTGTCTGCGTTTATCTAAAATAAATGTAATATTTGTGTAGTATGTCGCTTCTTGAAAAGGAAAGCTAACATTTTGCAATATAATTACGCAAATACGTATTTGTAATATAATAATCAAATTAACGATTATGCTAGTGTATTTCCTATTTTATATAATTATATAAAATATTTTATATAGTTTAATAGTTTAATAGTTTAACATAATGATTCAATAAAATTTAAAACAAATTTTCCACATAGTTTTTAATTTGCAATTATGTAGACCATCATGTCATTATTATTATTTCTACAACTAATAATAATATAGTTCATAGACCTAATTATTATAATAATCTATTTTATATTTTGAAGGTGGTAAATTTCACATGGTTTTAAGAGTTAATTAAAGAATGTATTTAACTTTGAGAGTATATTATTATTAAGCGAGACAGATTATTATATCGGTGCTACATATACCATTCTCAATGCAAGTACCCACTCCGTACAATTGTGTAAAATTGCAACACACCGATACATAAAGCATTTTATATGGACAATGCCTTATTGCTAGCGGGGTATTACACCATATGTACTATATTATTTTAGTCAAACTCTAATGCGCGATCCCTCTCAGTCTTTCAAGACAGAAGCGTTTCCTGAACTGATTTTTCCGATGCATCAGCGATGGAAGTGACTTTCTTCGTAGTCCTCTGTGTGCGTGCTCGCTTCCTCTTCCCACTTCATATTATATAATACTGCATAAGACATACCCCATCCTCCATCTTAATGCAGGATCGTGCATTCTTGTATTATCCTGTGAACTATAATAATATGCGGTACTTGATTAATTAAGAAGTAAATTATTATAACAGAAAAATCGATCTTTTTGTTGTTCTATGTTCTATTGAACAGATTGCTTGTGGATTTCAAGCACTGCTCGTCGAAGTTCTAGTATTAGCCATACCGCTATGTTGTATATTTCAAACTTATTATCAAGTGTTCTAAACGGCTTGTAAATTACCAACAATAGCATTATATCGTTTGAATCAGACCCTTCCGTTCTTTAAATATAAATTATCTTGTTATAAACTAATAGTTACAATATTTCCTTTTTTCCTTGTCAGGAGTATATTGTGAGATAAATTTAAATTATGTAAATTTATCAATTTTTTATCCCTGAAACTTTGACATTTTCTACATCGCGAACCAAAACAGTTGCTGTTCTGAGAACAAAATATTGATAAGTTAAAGTTTTGTCGTCGTTCATTTGGTTGCTTTCCCAATCCTACTTAACTATAAATAACATGTCTCATAAGGAAGGCATGTCTGTCTGTTCTTTTTATTTGTTTTAATGTTTCTTCTATTTGTTATCTCAACATAATGGGTATATCAATCATTGTTTGCTTCCTATAATGTCATACAATAGCTTCATATTCTAAACTGATGTTATTATTTATACAGTGATTGTAGAATCATGGGTTCGTACGAGTAATAGGCAATACTTTTTTGTTTTTGATAATATAATAGTAATTATGATTTATTTTATTTTATTTGTATAGTATAAATTTACTGTAAAGTATTTCCAAAAACCAGCTTTAATCTTTTAAGATATATAATGGGGATGTCACTGCGAAGTTGTTCATTGTGATGTTGTTTTAATGCATAAAAAATACTTTCTACGTTTTAATTAATGAATTCCTTGTAATTTTTTTGTTATTTTTTTAATAAAAATTATGCCAAATTTTTACTTGTATCAAACTATAAAATTATTTAGACTTAAAAAAGAATACTTAATGAATTTATGTTAACTATTAATCAAAATTTAATTCAGATTTATAATAAACATATTATTTAAAAATATGCAATTCAGGAGTATAATTAAAAATGTATATTATTATATACGTATAACAAACATTTAAAAATCTAATTTAGTTTGTTCACCCATTTTAAACGTATATAATTTCATCTTGTTGAAGCAATGATCAAAACTATATATTTTCGTTCTATCATTTTAAAACTCTAATGTGAAATGCAAAACATTTTCACTGAAAACATTAAATGACGATGTCATGACTGAATTACTTTGAAAATATGTAACCAACATGTTTGATAAAACTTCGAATTTTCGTGACAAACATTTACAAAGTCTTTTATCGCGCAGTTAAGAAAAAAAATATTTCCGTTCAATTTATCCATTGCACCTATATGTATACCGCTAGTTCATTATACAATATATCGTATATTCAAATTGGACTTTGATCTTAGACGAAGTATAAGTCAATCCCTTCTAGATTTATATAGACGCCTGTGTACATTCAGTATTCGCAACTTGGATTAGCTCCTTTGTAACTCCATTTGGCGACACTGCGCCTATAATTAATTGGTTTGTTCGTCTGGTAGCCGCCCGTCCTCTGAATATTTCATCGTCCTGCTCCTTCCTTCTCGTTGACCTCTTGATGGATGACATAATTCCTTATCGAGAAAGAGAGAAAGAGTGGGGGAGATTGTCGTCTTGGGATGATGGAATTGTCCTTATATAAGAAAAACTGGAAGAAACATTGCTTTTCTGTGTCCTACATATTATTTCTATTCTTTTTTGTGCTTTCGTTGTGTTTATAGAATGTGTGACAGAGGGTAATTGAATATTACCAAGCTAATTCATTTCTCCATTGATTTGTCTTAGTAACTGCAAGAAACAAAAACCTAGTTTGTTTTGAAATTGTGTAATCAAAGAGGTTGACCGATTCTAAACAAATTAACTCAAAAAGGCCATTTTCTATAATATATAATTAAATGGTGTTTATTCACTTGCTACATATAAAAACACGCTTTCTGCGCTTTCTGTATTTAATTAAGATATATAAAATTGTTTGAACTATTCCTGTTTTCTATAATATTAATAGCATTGTTGCACATTTCTTACGTGCTGGTGTGCTTTTAATACTTTCTTAATTAAAATTTACATGTAAGAGTATAACACATACATGATATGCTATTACATGTCTATATTCATATTATAGTTTTAAAAAAAGAGTAGTGTTTTTGTTATTTTTCATCTTTTCTCTTAAATCTTCCTACACTTAAAATTGAGTAGGTTTATAATGGATAATATTATGTCCAGATCTCGATTATTTAAGTAATATATTTGGAAAATGTTAAAGCTTTTTTGATATAGCGTGTCATTGTAAATATATATAAGTTTTTTCAAAGTGGTTTTGTTATATATATAGATATTCGCATATATATATAACAAGAATATATTAACTTATTTCTGTAATATTCATCACCATTAACGTTCATTAATCATTTTACATAAAGTTAATTATTTTACATGATGTATATCGTGAAATTCACATAAAACGGTTGTTTTTAGAATGAAATAAACCAACCAAAGCGATCAAAGCGTAATTTTTTTAATGATGATAACGATATTTTATATCAGTCTGAGACAAAATGTAAAATCTACTTATAATTATATCTACCAGTCATTTGTGGTTACAGCATGCATATATTGTCATAACAGCTGTATGCTTTGCAGAAATTATGAATAAACATTTAGGAGTCACACTTTAATTTTATGCATCAATTAATCTGCTGTTGTGTATAGTCACAACTGGGCTCATAAATTGCATTTTAATTTTGCTAAATTAAATAATAATATATATATTTATATATTATTTATTATTATATAATAATATATTATTTGTAGTTAACTTTCTAGTATTACAATAGCAGAAGGTTCATTATTATAATTTTAAATTATATATGTATATATATATATATAAATATTCGTGTTGGGCATTTTATATAATTGCCTGCCTATGTTTTTGTCACTATTTTTGTCACTGTTTTGGCTATTATTTTTGTTCAAAAAGCAACAATTATATTACATGAATATTGGTAGTGACACTTTTCTAGTACTGCATATAGTCCATTCCATTCCACTCCATTCCAGTCTGTATACACTATTTAGTTGGTTTATTACTTTACTAGCTAAGAAATGATTTACATAAAATGAGTCAACTCAACTAATAAATGTAAAAACATAAGTGGAAGGTATCTTTATTTAGTTGCTCATTTAGTTTTCCATTCTATAATAATGTGAAAAGAGATATTGTTATTTTTTAGTCAACAATACCGAGGTGTATAGTTTGACTTTCAATTATCTTTTAATTTTGATTGCATGCCTTCGACTGTATATTATTAGTCAGAGAAGGCTCGTTATAATATACTAAAGGTGGTATGCGAGGAATATGCCTGTGGTGTTATTTCCTTGGCGTTTGCGTGCAATGTTTCCATAGAAAAGTCCTTAATCAATGTCGTTTCATTTCAATATTATACTCATGCAATGCAAACCAGCGCATTCAATCTTCTACATTATAGCCTCAATGGTCATTGTGTCTTCATTGTGAATAATACCGTGGCGTGTTCCGTGTTTATGGTCGTCTTATTCCTTCCCCGGTTGCACATGATTATTTTATGTCGTGTGTTTCACAATACACACACAGTCTTTTGTGTTCAGCGAGAGTATTTCCTGTAATTTGGAACATTTTACCTGTCCTCGACTTCATTAATTGACACAGTATTATTGAATAAAGAGTTAAATCTGGCTTTGACTCAATTGTAATGTTTATTTGTAGTGATATGCTGTGCTTATTTCGCGTGTGGAGTAAATTGTTATCTAGAAGTAGATATGCATTCGAATTTCACTTTTTTAAATATATGTTCCCATAAAAAAACAAAATCTATTTCTTCACCATTTCTTCACAGTATTACATTATTACATCACGCTGTAGCATATATACAATAATAGCAGCCAGTAACGGTTTACAAAAGCAATGCGCCAAAAAAGTATAGCAGTAGGCCTATAGTTAATAAAAACCGTTAATAAACATAAAATGCACTAATTCTTGTATATTATTTAACGAAACATTACTTGAACATTAAAATTAATAAAAGCATTATAAATTTATGGACTCATATTTCAAATAAGTGAAATTATTACAAAAATTACTACAAAATAATTATATATCAATTGTTGGAAAAATTTGAATTTATCAATATTAAAAAT
This sequence comes from Coelogynopora nodosa, assembly GCA_034780555.1. NCBI lineage: Eukaryota > Metazoa > Platyhelminthes > Proseriata > Coelogynoporidae > Coelogynopora > Coelogynopora nodosa. The sequence goes on along the minus strand of JAUZND010054108.1, from coordinate 1,413 downwards.
CAATAGGCAATATAGATAAGTAGTTCGATAACTATAGATAGATATTATACATAAAATTGCACAATGTTATTTCTATACAAATTTAGAACATAGAGATATCCATCCACTATCCCAATTAATTGTTAACATATCATCACGGATGTGGATAGCTTCTTTAATGTGTCTGTCGTGGTGACCCTTAGCATATTCTAAAATTCTTACAGTAAAAGTAACATTGGTAGGTATGTGTTGGGTATTGTGGCATTTATTGTAGTGTTCTGCCATGGCTGATATCTTAAAATCCCCTTTGTAAATAGCTGTATTATGTGCCTTTATTCGAGTATGTAGTTCTCTTTTCGTTTCTCCTATATATTTATCATTACAAATAAAACAAGTTAATTCGTATATAATGTTTTTTCTTTTTGCAAAATGCGTTAGATAGGGTACAGTTTTTAGTTGTGCATAATAGAATTTATAATAGAATTTATTTTAAATTAATAATAATCTCAGAATTATCGATGGCAAGCTTCATTCCTACGTCTTAAAGCTATGTCACAAAGAATCAATATAGAACAAGTTGCATAACAAATTATCTCACAGTACAAAAACAGTGTTACCTACATCTCGTTAGTCATGGTGTTTTACTAAACACTGCTTCAAGCACACGCAAGCGATAAAATGAAGTCAACCCTGTTTTGTTAAATACCGTTTCGGCACAATTATTTTTACAAAAATTAATTTTTGCCTTGATGCTATGCATATTAATTAATACAGTTAATTAATTTGTCAATTCGTGGATTTATTATATAATATGCATATATTCATAAAAAGATATTTGTAACAAAATGTATGTTATTTAAAACCGGCTATATATGTATAATTATTTATAATTTACATTTATAATACATTTAAAAATTGTAGTAACTCTTAAATGTTTGTAATTATTGACGCTGCTTATACTATATAATCGATATCATAATTATATACTATATAATTAATATCATGAGTATATACTATTATAATCAATATCATGAGTATATACTATTATAATCAATATCATGAGCATATACTATTATAATCAATATCATGAGCATATACTATTCTAATCAATATCATATCAGTATATACTATTATAATCAATATCATGAGTATGTACTATATAATCGATATCATAATTATATACTATATAATTAATATCATGAGTATATACTATATAATCAATATCATGAGTATATACTATACAATGTATAATCAATATCATGAGTATCTACTATTATAATCAATATCATGAGTATATACTATATAACAATATCATGAGTATGTACTATATAATCAATATCATGAGTATATACTATTATAATCAATATCATATCAGTATATACTATTATAATCAATATCATGAGTATGTACTATATAATCGATATCATAATTATA